>CAUYLG010042237.1:0-57683 GCA_963573385.1 Cacajao melanocephalus
CTGAGCTGTTGTTAATCGGCCATTTTGGATCTCTCTGCCCGGTGATGAAGTTTTTTCTGTTTCTTAGTTTTCCTTTGGCGGACGCCCCTTCCCCGCACAGCTGGACCTTCCCGGTTCAGCTGTGCTTACTGTGAAACTCTCCGTCCTCAGTGCTTTCAATTGCTGTTCTCCTTGTGGGTATGGGACCAGCCGAGCCCGACTCAAAGGGCACCCCGTCCGGTATACTCTGCGCCGAGAAGCGCCGTGCCAGGGCGCCGGCAAAATAGCCGCGCCGGCCAGAAAAGTCACGCTGGCGACCTGTGTGGCTCCTCCGCCGGGAATCTCCTAGTCTGTGGGCAACAAAAATTTGTCTGAAAGTGCGGCGTCCACTCGCTCTCTGCGCTTTCACTGGGAGCTACAATCCTGAGCTGTTGTTAATCAGCCATCTTGGATCTCTCCGCCTGGTGATGAAGTTTTTTCTGTTTCTTAGTTTTCCTTTGGCGGATGCCCCTTCCCCGCATGGCTGGACCTTCCCGGTTCAGCTGTGCTTACTGTGAAACTCTCCGTCCTCAGCGCTTCCAATTGCTGTTCTTCTTGTGGGTATGGGACCAGCCGAGCCGGACTCAAAGGGCACCCCATCCGGTATACTCTGCGCCGAGAAGCGCCGTGCCAGGGCGCCGGCAAAATAGCCGCGCCGGCCAAAAAAGTCGCACTGGCGACCCGTGTGGCTCCTCTGCCGGGAATCTCCTAGTCTGTGGGCAACAAAAATTTGTCTGAAAGTGCAGCGTCCACTCGCTCTCTGCACTTTCTCTGGGAGCTACAATCCTGAGCTATTGTTAGTCGGCCATCTTGGATCTCTCTCTATTGTACTGGTCTTAACGCAACTTTAGTTGCTCTGTATATTTGAAAATATTCACAATAAAATGTAGGGAATAAAAGAAATTCTTAATGTGAGCAGACTTCTGGAGAAAAAGACACCAGGCTATCAGTAACAGCCAAATATTGTACTGAAGATGAGTTGCAGGCCCCAAGAGCATGTGGAAGATTGGAGTGTGGTGATGGAGGGGAGGCAATAGATGGGTCACTGTGCAGTTGAGCATTGTTGGTCCATTGATAGGTAAAATGGCAAAGCTGAGCCAGTTGTCTACTCTGACTGATACTTGGGGTGAGTGAAAGTTATTACATGGAGGCTACTTAGGTCATAGCATAACATAGCTCACAGTTAGGGGTTTCTCAAGGGCTCTGAGTTACTCAGAGGCTGACTGTGCAGTTTCTGCTTCACATCTCTTATGGGCCATTGCAGTGATGGTGGGTTTTCTATTTGTGAATGAAGCAGAGAGACAGACATTGCTGGCTGGGTGCTGTGGCTCAAGCCTGTAATCCTAGCACTTTGGGAGACTGAGTCAGGTGGATCACCTGAGGTCAGGAGTTCGAGACCACCCTGGCCAACATGGCAAAACTCATCTCTATAAAAACTACAAAAGTTAGCCGGATGTGGTGGTGGGTGCCTATAATCCTAGCCACTCAGGAGACTGAAGCAGGAGAATTGCTTGAACCTGGGGAGGGCAGAGGTTTCAGTGAGCCAAGATCGTGCCACTTCCCTCCAGTCTGGGCTACAGAGCAAAACTTTGTCTCAAAACAAAACAAAACAAAACAAAACAAAACAAAAACAAGAAAAAGAAAGAAAGAAGGAAAGAGGGAAAGAAAGAAAGAAGAAAGAAAAGAAAGAAAGAAAGAAAGGGAAAGAAAGGGAAAGAAAGGGAAATTAATAAAAGAAATAGACATTGTTGAAACTATTATCAATTCATTTAGGTTAGCTTTGTGCCACCCAGCTTTACTCTTGAAATATCATCAAACTACACATCCTCTAGGTGGGGGTCAGAAGGACTCTCTGAAAGGTGACCAGAATGGCTTGATAGCACAGGCTTGGGTGAGAGGAAATGTCAAAAGGAAGGACCTGTGACTCAGTCACCTGGACCTCCCTATGTGTGATCTGTTGGCCATTTGAGGCTTTGCTGATGAGGAAGAAGGGGAGGATGTGCTGTTCTTGCCTGGAGTATAAAGGTGCCATACATCTCAGTGCTGGCAGGGAGGGCCTGAGAGGCAGTTCAGTACCAACAAACAGAGTCATTAGGTTGGGGTCCAGCTCCCCAACCACACAATGAACTGTAATTTGTGGGGATCCCTTTGTCCCTGATGTTTTTTTGCTAGACATGCCCAGCTCCAGCCTCACCAGGGACTCATCCCTCCTCAGAAGACAGGCTTTTGACCCTCCTAGTGCACAAGGCAAAGGGACAGGGACTTAATTTGCATTTTCCCTTGGCCAGCATTTGCCTGGTGTCTACATTAATCACCATAAAGGATAAATGCCACAAAGAAAATGAAGCAAGACAGAGAGACAGAGAGAGAGAGAGAGTGCACTTGAGCAAGCAGAGGGGCCTAATGGAAGGAGAGAAGCTAGTCTGGAGAAGAGCTGGTCACAATGAATCCTTGGTGAGCCCTCACCTCAACTCCTGAATCTGTGGGACTTCAGCCTTCTTGAAAATTAGATCTCTTTCCAAGCATGTTTGAGAATTATGTTCCAAAATAATTGAAGCGCTGGGTGCTATGGCTCCCACCTGTAATCTCAGCTCTTAGGGAGGCAGAGGCGGGAGGATAGCTTGAGCCCAGGAGTTCGAGACCTGCCTGGGCAATATAGCGAGACCCTGTTCTCCACAAAAAGGGAAAAAACAAAAAACAAAAAAAGACAAAAAAAAAATAAGTGTAACTCCCTTCAAAGCAAAATAATTGAGGCTGGATCTAAAAGAAATCAGGCTGTAAGCAAGAGTTAATACAGTGTAGTTATAACACATGAATATAGGTGGGAGATTGGACAGACTAGGATAGGCCAGAATGTTAGAGATTATTTACTAGTTCAATTTACTTCCTAATTTTGCACATAAGTAAACCAAGACTCAGTGAGGGGAAGGGACTTACCCAAGGCTACCCGGCTAATTAGTCCAGGTAGAGCCCCCAAATCCCAGTCCAGTCCATTTTTATAAATCATAAGACACATTATGCTGGCAAGCAAAAACCCCATGAGCTGAGAGTTTTTTCTCTCAAAAATCTTTGCAAGGTGGCACTGACTGAAACCCAATCTTGGAAAAGGCTTCCCCCTCCTCCCTTCTGGTCTTCCCACAGCAAGATGGCCATGCTCTGGAATCAGGCCAAGCTCCGGTAGGTCCTCGCTCTCTCTTCAGCCTGCCCCCCCTCCTTCTCCTTTGTCAGCAGAGGCTTATTGGAAAGGCCATTCGGAAATGAAGATATGCCAGTGAAGTGCTTGTTAGCAGGTAGCCACTGGCTGAATAAAGGCTTGGCCATCTCCCTTGGTCTCAGGCTCCTGATCTCAGTCTGTTACACCTGGTCCAACTCTTCTTACCTTTGAGTTGGAGCACACAGGTGACCAGATTCTGCCTTGGGGCCCATATTTTTTCTCTCCGCAGCCTCCAGGGCCACATGATCCTCTGTTGGGTTGCTGGAGAGGAGGACCAAGGAGCAAACCTTGGGGCAAGAAGAGTAGAGGCTTTTCAGAGTCACAAGACCCCAGAACAGAAAGGACTTTACTCCATTTCCAATGTATATATAGTGAAATGGAGGATCACTGTCACAATAGTGTAGCTTAATTTTCATTTTAGAGCACACTATGAGAGGGCAGAGTCACCAAAGAGTTTGCTTGAGTAGGAGTCCCAACACTATTGAGCAGGGCAGCTAAGTGGCAGCTCTTGAAGAGGTAAGTGCAAGAGAGAGGTTGAAGGATGCAAAAGACATACATGATTTTCACAATAGAATAAAACACAGTATAAACAGAAAGTTGCAAAGTTGTTGATGGACAGAAGGAACAGAGCAGTTCTCGAAAATAACTCCCTCAGAAAGAAAAATGCATCACTATCTCAACCCATTGGTTTGGTGTCCCAGTCAGGCTCACTCTTGTCTCTGTCCATAGACACAGCTGTTTCCATGCTTTGGAGCCAAAGAGGATGGGATGCGAGCAAGGCGTTTGCAGCTCAGTCTCCGTCAGCCTCAATATGGAGCAGGAGGCGAGTTATTTGCTGCAGATAGGGCTACCATATACAGTTGTGCAGGTGAACTGCATAAAGGTACTCGGCCAAGAGGGTAAGTAGGAATGGAAATCCAGCCCATGGTCTTGCTCACCAAACCATGTTCCTTGGTGCAAGGCTAAGTGCACCTGGATGAAGGGGTACATTTTTCATCTGACAGAGCTATAGAGTTCATGGGGCTGCATTCACCCAGGAGTAACTTTTCCTAAGCTTTTTTTTTTTTCTTTTTTGAGACAGAGTCTCACTCCGTCACCAGGCGCCAGGCTGGAGTGCAGTGGTGTGACCTCGGCTCACTGCAACCTCCACCTCCCGGGTTCAAGCAATTCTCCTGCCTCAGCCTCCCGAGTAGCTGGGACTACAGGCGCACGCCACCACGCCCAGCAAATTTTTTTGTATTTTTAGTAGAGACGGGGTTTCACCATGTTGGCCAGGATGGTCTCGATCACTTGACCTCGTGATCCGCCCGCCTCGGCCTCCCAAAGTGCTGGGATTACAGGCGTGAGCCACCACGCCCGGCCTCCTAAGCTTTTTACACAAAGGCACTGAGTAGACTACTTCTGGCCCTGGCTGCCATCAGCCAGTGCCCTGTGGCGACCCATCCCTAGGCTCCTAACTTCCCCCACTGAGGCTCTCCCAGTGTACCCCTGGACCTAGGCTGAGACGTTTTGTTCTTGACAGCCACCCTCTGAGCACAAGAGCAGAAAATCCAGTAAGGCAGGTCTCTTGGGGTCTGAGGCTCACCCTCATGATGGCTCCCAGAATTCTGAGCTTTCTCAGCAATGGATTTTCTGCCCTTTTGCTCTACCCACCTGTTTGGCTCAGCCACCACATCTTGGATGCCCGTTTCCTTCCTGGCAGAATGGTGCCAACTGTTTGTCTGCATCGTGACTCTGACTGCTGTGTCCCCTGTTTTCTGTGCTCTGCCCTCCCAGCTGCCCCTCTGTTATCAGCTGTCACAGCCAGAACACATCCTGGGTCTGTAGGGCCTAATGCGGGGGTGGGGTGGGGTTGGAGCTTGCTAAGCTCCCTCTCTTGCTCTCTGCCTGCCGATCTGGATGGAGGCCTCCTGTTGGTGCCTTTCACTGCAAAAGAACACATACACTGGGTGTGCAAGGAGGGTGACAGTGGCCAGGGGCTCTCAGCTGGAGAGCTTTGTTATGTCCACATAATGCCGTATCAAGACTCCACCAGACACCCACCCTCCCTGAGCTGCAGGGGAAGGGCTGTGGCAGGGCCAGGAACTGGCTGTAGAAACTGCCATGGGGTGGTGGGGGTGGGGAGTCAGGTGGGTCCTTGAGATCAGAGTAGCTTCTTCTGGCTACTCTCGAAGCCCCCCACCCCCACTTCCTTCCAACATAGGCTCAAAGCTTCCAAATGAGCTCAATGGGCCCTCCCAGAAGCTTGTGGATTATGGTGTCAGATGGGCCCAATGCAAAGTACCCAACCAAGTGCTGCTGGGGAAGAAAGGGGCCTCAGGTCAGAACCAGCACTGGGCCAGGCAATGGGGAGGTGACAGGGAGTGAGCCGGGTTCCCTAAACCTCTCCTCTCTGAAAGGCTAGCGCCTTCTTAGCTGAGCCCCATCAAATGAGGACTAGCAAAAGCCCTTGAATAAAGACAAATGTGAATGGAACAGCTAAGCATTCTCCCTCTCTGTCTCCTCCCTTCTCCCCAAATCCCAGAGCGGGAAAGAGCCAGACAGTAGAAGGGGCAGGGAAAGAAAGCAGAGGGCCTGCCATCAATCTCCTGGTCTGACAAGCTGCGTCATCGCTGGCTCCAACTGGCTCCCCTGGGGCTAGGGGGAGGGGAGCTTGGCGGGTCTTAACTAGGCGGAGCAGGGGAAAAGAGAGATGAGAAGCAGTCCAGGTACTGAGTCTTAGAGCCAGGGCAGAAGCCTGAGCTGCCCATCCATAGATGGCCAAAAATAGAAAAGTCCAGTAACCTGGGGCCCTTTAAGGAGGATACAGACCAGGGCAATTCCAACTCTGAATAGATACTGGTCAGGTAGCGAAGCTCTGCAGAGTGCAGCGATAGTCTCTTGCTGCCTCTGAAGAACAGAAGCTGCTGGTTTTCCCTGCTCCTGCTTCACCATCACCGTTCACCTCCGGGACTACTGACAGTTCAGTCAATCTCCCAGAGGTGGGTGTCAATCCCAAAGAATATGATTAGCTAATTGAGAAGGCCAAAGATCTGGTCATGGCAAGATGCTAGGCTTACAAAGGGGAGAGAACCCCACATTTTGTTCGTTCTGTATCAGAAATATCTGTTTCCTAGTTCTTCTGAACTCTCTTGGAAAGAACCGTATACCCTGAAAGAATGTGCCAATTTAGTCATACCAGTGGGCTAAGCCAACCAAGTAATTTGGTAAGGGGGAAGGAAAGGGGAAGGCACACTGGAATGAAGTGAGCTTCTTGTGTGTAGAGCTTGGGTTCCTCTGCTGGTGAAGCAGTTCCTCAGGAAACTGATTTAGGACTGGATGAGTCTTTGCAGGGGCCCCACTGCAGGACCGTGCCTGTCAGGATTTTCTTCTCGAGAGATGGGGTGGATCAGTGGGGAAAGACTGAGGCCAAGGAAAGAGTTCCCAAACTAGCATGTCCTAGCTACTGAGAAGGATCCTGGACCAAATTAAACGCTTTAGTTCTATTCAGATGTAGCAACAGTTTAAATTTTGTTCAACTGTGTTAGAAAATATACAGGTTTCTTCCTGGGTTTAATTGGCTTCCTAGGTTTTAAAAAGCACCTCAGTGCTGCGTTCAATAAGAAAGGTATCTGTGAAGTTCTAAAAGGGTATAACAAATTAACAGGTTTCATTCTGACTTAAAGCTTCATCTGATCAATTTTAGCTCCTGCCCCTGAGCAAATTATCCTGAGAAATGGGAGCTGTGACCACCTGGTCCCGGCCAGTAGCCTCTGAGGCCTCATTTTATCTCATCCCCTTAAGCCAGGCCATTATCCCAGTGCTGAGGGCAGGAGGGGAGGGAAGCAGGGATATAGGGAAAAGAGAACTAGTCCTTTTTGCTTGGTCTCATCCCACTTAATAGCTTTCCCACTGAAGAGCATTCATTTGTCACCTTTGGTTCCAGGAGGTAAGGCAAGATGATCCATCCCTCAGGCACGAGCCTATAAAAACCAGGGAATTGGCACCTGCAATCTGCCATTCTCTGCCTTTGTCTTCTCTGGCCATGACTAAACTGCTGCTAAAATGCAGACTCCTGCCTTGTTCATGATGGAGTGAGCTTTTAATTGGTAGCTTGGCCTGTGAAGCTTACTTTATTCAGAGCTGCATAAAATGCCAGAAGAGTAAAGAACTAGGAGGGACCGTGAAGGAGTGGGGAGGAAGACACTCACAGTGCGATGTGAAAAGAGCCCCAGGGGCCTGGGACATGCCTCACCCTTTCCTGGGTGCCATCTCCAGTGATCCCAGAAGAATGGGCTCATCTGTTCCAGATATTTCTCTGACTTTGAGCTTCAGTAATCAGCTTCATGGGTATCTACCCACATGGCGTGCTTTGAGGATCTCCACAAGTCACTTCTGACCACAGGATATTTTCTCCATGCTTTGCCAACATCCCTGAAAATTATTGCCTTGGGTCAAGGCATTGTCCTCCAAAGACCCTCGTTAAAATGTACATTTTTTATTTACATCATATTTTTTCTAAAAATTTTCTACTTTAGCTGCTATATTTGGGTTTTTGGTCCATTTTGGATTGAATTTTATATATGGGATAAAGGAAAGGTTTTTTCGTTTGCACATGGATATCCAGTTGTCCCAGTACCATTTGTGGAAGAGACTATTCTTTTGCCATTGAGAGGTCCTATCACTCCTGTCAAAAATCAATTGACTGTAGATTAATGGGTTTATTTGTAGTTGCTCATTCTTATATATATCCATTCTTATGACTGTACCACTGTGTTTTTATTAGTGTAGCTTTGTAGTAAGTTTTGAAATCTCTATTCCCTTAGAGCATGTGGTCATCTTGTGTTTTGACAGAGATTTCCTTAAATACCAAGAGCTCAAAAAATAAAATAAGTAAAAAACTCTCAGTCTTTCCCAAAAAAAAAGCACATTTTTGTTTTGTCTGAGAAAAGTTTTCATATAGCAGATTCACTGGGTTTTTCCTGTCAAAGAGCAGGCTCACAGAGAAATGGAACCCAGGACTGGGCATGGTGGCTCACGCCTGTAATCCCAGCACTTTGGGAGGCCAAGTCGGGCAGGTAACCTGAGGTCAGGAGTTTGAGACCAACCTGGCCAACATGGTGAAACCCTGTCTCTACTAAAAATACAAAAAAATTAGCTGGGCGTGGTGGTGGGCACCTGTAATCCCAGCTGCTTGGGAGGCTGAGGCAGGAGAATTGCTTGAACTCTGCAGGTGGAGGTTACAGTGAGCCAAGATCGTGCTGAACTCCAGCCTGGGTGACAGAACAAGACTCCATCTCAAATAAATAAATAACAGAAAGAAATGGGATACAGGGAAAATAACGCTTGATAGGAAGGAAAGATAGGAGATGTTTGCAGTGCAACACTGTGAGGCATACTGCGTTGAGTTGGGAGTCATAATTGCTCAGGTGGGAACGCATTATGGATGGCCAAGAGGGAAGTCAGAGGTGAATGGCATCAGTTATGCCTGTAATCGGGATATTCTCATGGTCTCCCCTGCCCTTCAGATTGAGATAAGTTTCCTTCAAAATCCATGCCCTCCTAGATCTCTGCATTCTCAGGGAAGGTTTCCATTCTCCTTGCCCCCTACCCCACTGCAGGCTCTTTTCTCATTCTCCAAAAAGAAAGAGCTCCATGGAGACCAGAGGTTCTAAACTTCCACTTGGGGAGCTTTTTGAGTATTGATGCCAGGCCCTATCCCACACCAATTACATCAGAATCTCTGTGGGGACTCCCTGGTGCCATCTCTAGGTTTTAATCGCCTCCTGAGGTGATTCTAATGTGTAGCCAGAGTTAATAAGTGGCAGTTGTAGATGGTCCATTTGTTTGTATCTTTTCATGTCGCCCAAAATGTGGAGCTTCACTCTCTTCCTTAATCTCACCCAAATAACCTTTCACCCAAGGAAATGTGTGTAGAAGGCTTAGGAGAAACAAAAGGATTTACCTCGCAGCAGCACAAACAACTGAACATTTAAAGTTAGCAATCCTGGGCTGAAGACATCCCTTGGTCATTTTCTCAGTCAGGCTGTATCCTTACACCCTGTGTTTCATTTCCCCTTTCTTCTCCATCTCCTCCTCTCCTCTCTGCTCTCTCTGCAACCTCTAACTCCTGTTTAATGTTACCACACAGCGTTAAGCTCTTTCCTCCGTTGCCTTGGCTCCTGCCTACCCGTGCTGTCAAGGCAAGCAGCTTATCAAAACCTTTTCCTAAAGACAGTCCCAGTTCCCTCCCTAAGAAGAATTCTGGTGCCAGCTTGTGAGATGGTTGAAATTTCACCCCAGATCCACATGGTTTTGACAAGAACCCTGAATGGCCTCATCATTACATCTCCACTGGCTCTGAGAACCATCAGAGCCGCATGCTCTGCTATTTCCGTCCAAAGAAACAGGGCCCAGATCTTGCAGGGGAGGCCCAAAGTTGGCAAAGCATTTGGAAAGTGACTGTCTGTGTATCCACTTGAGGGAGTCTTTGTGTACTTGTGGGTGTCTAGCCCTTATGGCTAATATTCAAATTTGGCCCGTTTGCAGACTGACAGGACTTTCCCAAGTGCAGAGAAAAACATCCTTGATTCATGGCCTAAAAAAATATAGAGATACCATTACCACAAAAGTATTTTGAGATGAAAATGTGACTTTTCTTCAGTGGATATTTATTGTGCATCATTATATGCCAGCTACTGGGCTAGGTGTTTTCGATTTTATTGTGACCCGGCACTTTCAGTACAGTGGGTTTTATTAACGTCCTTTTTAAACTCCTCTTCTTGAATTAAAAGGCACTCTCTGAGGGGCAAAAAACCACTTTAAGTCCTGAATCAAGAACTTCTGTACGCTGTAAAGTCTCCTCAGCAAACAGGTGGGTTTCTCTATGTGGACCTGAACACATTATTTCCATGTGTGTGGAATGGTAACGTGTGGAAAGGCATCTGGTACGTACATAAGCCTTTCATGGGCCTGTCCATACTTTCAAACTGGATTGTATTTTCAAATTTAGCTGTAGATGAGGTCTATGATCATGACCCAAAATGTACGTTTCTCAGATGATGCAAAGTCACTCCATGTAAAGTAGTATTAGCTTGATTAGCATTTCCCAAATTGGCTTTCATGGTACCCTGAGTGTGTGGGATTAATAGGTACCATGGGGAGAAAAAAGGTTTCTGGGTACCAATGAGTTTGATGAATGCTGGGTTAGATAAGCTAAGCTTTACTGTGGAGCCCTTAACTTTCCTTCCTGGAACTCTCTCAAGTTCTTGGATGCTAGATGACTAGCTAGCTGGTTGATAGCTTTTGGTGTTTACAGTGCAGCAGGCACTGGACTTGCTAGCTCACATACATCATCTCATTTCATCCCCATTGTGGTGAGGTAGATGGTATTATCATATTCAGACCACCAACTATTAGGTAGTAGAGTCAGGATTGAAACCCACGACACCTCTGACCCCAGAAACTTTCAATTTACATCATCTCCTGATGCCAACCTCCAAAGCAGAGCTGAGGGAAAGCAAGCTCTGTATCAATAACAGCAATATCATCACTGTCGTCATGCTTGTTTTCATTATTATATCAGTTGTCATTTGTGAAGCACTTTCTTTGTGCTAAGCACTGTACTAAAATGCTTTTAATACTAAATAATATCAATAGCCATTAGTAATTACTGAGTTCTTACTATATGTCAGATATGGTCCTATACCTCTTCCAAGGATTACATTAATCATTCCTCACCGTATTGCTATGAGTAGATACTATTCTTAGCCCTATTTTAGAGAAGAGAAAACTGAGGTTTAGAATGGTTAATTTACCCCATGACCTCACAGCTAGTGAGTAGCAGAGCTGAGATATGACCTCTGTCTGACACCAGAACCTTACCTCTTATGTCGTACTGCCTCTCATATTAGGGGCTCTGCCTACAAGGAGGTTTCTGTCTCTCCCTTTTTACCCTTTTGGGAACACTGTCTGCCACTGGCTTCTGATAATCAGAGAGCTCTCTCAGACTCCTCTGCTAATTGGGATAGGAGCTGGAGTGGCGGGCCACCATGGTCGTGAGCAGATGCCCTCCTGATGAACTGACAACCCAGACCCTTTCCATCTGGCAACCAATGCAATAAGAATAAGAAGTCTGCCCAGAGAGGGCCTCCTGGCCAAACAATTTGTACAGCAAAACAAATACAGTAGCTAAGAGCTGTATAGGTGGAGACCAGGTAAACAAGATGACTCTTCTCTTCATGTTTTCTTCCTCCTCATTTGAAAGAGTAGGACGTTACAGAGTAATTATTCTCTTTTCATTACACCCCCGAGACACCCTTCCCACTGACATCTCTTGCTGATGCCTCCTTCTTTCTCCTCACCCCAGCTAACCTGAGTCCCTTACCTCCTGTCTAGTTTCAGTATCATTTGCTCATTGTCTCACTTCATACCTCTTTCGAAAATGCCAGGCTCCTCTCTGCTCCAAATCTCTTCCTTTTTTCCTGCTTTCATTTCAGTTCAAGCCACATTAAGGTTGTAAAGCAGTTTGGAAAGTAGTGAATGTGGCAGGATGGTAAATAGAGTTTTATGATATTTTGCCGTCATTGAGCTTGGAGTCTTTGGAAACCAATGGCACTTCACAGCCCTGGCATACCTGTGTCTCTGCAGAGCTATTAACTGCCTGTAGATGAGGTCTATGGCCATGACCCAAAATGTACATTTCTCAGATGATGCAAAATCACTCCAGGTAGAGTAGTATTAGCTTGATTAGCATTTCCCAAATTGACTTTCATGGTACCCTGAGTGTGAGGGAGGATTAATAGGTACCAGGGGGAGAAAAAGGTTTTTGGATACCAATGAGTTTGATGAATGCTGGGTTAGATAAGCTAAACTTTACTGCAGAGCCCTTAATATACTAATCAGGATCATGAATATCCAAGAGGATATTTCAAGCCTTGCCAAAGTGTGGTCTGAGGATAGCAACATAGGCATCACCTGGAAGCCTGCTAAAAATGCAAAATCTCAGGCCTCTACCTCAGATTTTCCAAGTCAAAATTGGCATGGTAACAACATCCTCAGGTGATATGTATGCACATTAAATTTCAAGAAGCACTAATTTAGAGTATACCACATTTCTCAAATGTTTTTGCCCATGGATCCCTTTTATGAAGTCTCCCATGGGACTACTGTTCCTTGGAACATACTTTGGGGAAATACCACAGCTAGAAGCCCTTTCACAGGAGTTTTCATTATTTGGAGACTGTAGAAAGACACTAGCGGCTGGGCATGGTGGCTTACTCCCATAACTGCAGCACTTTGGGAGACCAAGGCAGGAGGATGACTTGAACCCAGGAGTTCAAGACCAGCCTGGGCAACATAATGAGACTCCCATATCTACAACAATAACAAAAAATTATCGTGGTGTGGTGGTGCATGCTTGTAGTCCCAGCTGCTGGGGATGCTGAGGCCGGAGAAGTGCTTGAGCCAGAAAGGTCAAGGCTGAAGAGAGCCGTGATTGCATCAGTGCACTCCAGCCTGGGTGACAAAGCGAGACCCTGTCTCAAAAAACAAAACAAAACAAAACACTAGCTGAAGCAACATTTAGAATGTGGGAGACTGATTCATTATATGTTACCCAAAGACTCATTTTACAAAAGTTTCAAGTCTTCTGAATGTTGTATTACCAGAAAGTCTTCCTACATCCACTTGCTCCCAATTAACTTATTTCCTGGGGCATTTTAAAGCAGTGCCATGTCTGTGCCTCATGGCCTGTTCTCTGGTTTAGATTAACCTGCTTGTTTCTTAAACCCAGTACCTTCTCCAGAGTACTAAAGCTCAAAATTCAAGCAGCCAAACAATATTGCATGATCTCCTGCTGTAAAACATTAGAAAGGCAGTTTTATAGAAACTGGGCAACTTTTCAGTCTAGTGTGTTCTGTTCGGTTAAGCTATAATTGTTTTTCTTTTAGGCCTTTAAGCTATTGTGCCAAACATCAAAATAACGTTAGCTCTTTTGTATTCAGATCTTGCAACTCATTTGGGGGCATTGTTAATATTTTATAAGAAAATTCTCTTTTTTCTTTCATATTTGTGATTTTCAAGTGTGTTGCTGCATTGCATTCCTAAACATGATTTTTATTAAGTCTCAGGGCCCCCTTTTTTTGCCCTCAGAGGAACACATCTTCAATTATATGTTAAAAGTTAAATGGAAAATAGGCTTTGATATGTGAAAATTCGATTTGCAAGAAACCTGTCCCGGATTCGTTCATTCTGTAAGGTAAGGTGCTGCTGTGACCAAGCTCTGCTGTGCCAAAGCTCAAGAAAGCTCTCAGCAAGGTTTCTTGGAGATTGTTGCCAAGAACCTTCTCAGTGGCCACACTCTGTGGTTGGCCAAGATTGTCTGTTCAGAGTGCAGGCAGAAGAGGAAGATGAGCCAGCGGGAGGGTACCTACAGATATGTGAAAGTGAGAAAGACTACACCATTAGCCCCTAGGGCTGGAAGGTCTACCAGTCCCAGAGGTTGCCTGCTATGCATTTATGCATTTGGAACAGTAATTCTTACCTCTGCTGCATTCTCATCAGAGCAGAAGCAACGAAGTATAGGGGGAAGAGATTATGGAAATACCTTCCTCGAGCTGGATCTGGTGAGCCAAGTCTTCACTTGAATTTTCTACCTGTTCAGTGATGCTGGAAATGATACCATTCAGAGGCCCAATCAGCTTAAAGCTAAATGCAAATGTGCCTAGAAAAGGCAACCATTGATGCCAATGGTTTCTAGCCTTTCTAAGTATCAAAACCCATCCGTAATGTTAAACATCTAGGACACTTCCTACAGTAACGATTCTACTTGAATTTTTTTCTGTCTACTGACAATCTACAATTGGTGTGTTCGAGAATTTTCCTTGCACAAAATCCACAGGCCTTTCAGGGGACTGAAGGTGCCGAGATTGTTCTCTATAACTCATACGTGGGTGTGAATGAGTAATAGCTATCATTTCTTGACCAGTTACTAAGTGCCAGGCACTGAGCACTGGCTTAGAACTTTACATACATTATCTCAATCCTCACAATACCTTATTATTTCCATTTTACAGATAAGGAAATTGAGGCTCAGAAAAATAGATGATGTGCCTATGCAAAGAAAGTCATAGAGCTAATAAGTAGTGGAAACTGGAAGCAAGCCCAGATCTGTGGAACTCCCAATTGTATTCTTTCTTCCTCAGGTTGGGGACTGGCTGTGATGGCAGAGAGCACTGCAGAAGCCCTGAATTCTGAGGGGGCAAATTGGCTCCTAAAGATTCAAAAAGGAAAGATTAGGGGGTTGAGGATTGACAGGCATGCACATTTGCCTCATAATTTCACCTAGGACTAGCCCGGCAAGCAAGTGACATTAAGGTGGTCCTCATAGCCCACTTGGAAATCTAATGACACAGCCTACTCCTGAATCGCTACACACACAACCATTCACATACATTGTCACAGACAAACTCTTTCAGCAACACTGGCCTTCTTCACAGTCCTTGGTCTCCCCAGGCACATTCCATCTCTGGACATTTGCACGTGCTACTCCTTGTGCCTGACAGGCCCCTCTCTTCCTTCAGCTCTTTGCTCAGTCATCATTTTCTCAGTGGGGCCTTCTCTGATCACCTTTTGTAAAATTGCAGCCACTCATCTCCAAACCTGTACCCTCTTTCCTTGCTGTATTTTTTCCAAAGCACTTATTCTCTGAACTATCTCGTAATTTTGCCCATGTATTTGTTTACTGTCTGTGTCTTCTCACTAGAATGCAAGCTCCATTAGGACAGGAATGTTTTTTAAAATCTAGTTCGTTCACTGAATATCCCTAGTGTATAAAACTGTTCTGCACGTAGTAGGATCTCAGTAAATATTTGCATGACGAGTGACTGAATATGCAGATAGCTGTAGACATGGCTTTCTACTCCTGCCATATCCACAGAGACACATGAGGTCTTTGAGATAAAATAGAAGATAAGCAGATAAGAAGAATGTGTGACTTCATGGGTAAGAAGACATAGGGTGGGCATACTGTATGCACAAAATGTTCCTGGTCCTCAATCCGGCCAAACCACGGACCTATATTCTGGAATACTCTTCACAGCAACTTTACTCTTAGTAAACACATAATGATCACAAACTAATATGAATGCAGTGCTATTTTAAAATAGAAATGTATTTTTTAATATATGACATCTGCCTGAAGTTTGGAAAACAGTGATACGTACATGTGTGAGATGTTTCAAGATAGTACTTAAATGCCCGGTCTCTGGCATCTGTCAGCTAGTTTGATTTCCAGTGTTGCCTCTTCTCTGTGTGATCTTTAGCAAGTTGCTTAAACATTTGCCTCAGTGACATTGTCTGCAAAAGGGGGCTAATGACAGTACCAAGCTGACAGTGTTGTTGTGAAGGTTCAGTGAGATACTTCATGTAGAGCTCACGTAAAGTGGCCGAGCTGTAAGTGCTCCCCAAATGGAAGCTGTTCTCATCATCATCAACATTATCATGGGTTTTTATTTAAGTCCACAGGCAATCCTTTCAGGTGTATGGATTTGCATCCCTCTTGCAGTACTGTGTACTCTGCAGTCCCTGGGGTCCTGAGCCTATACTTCTGGGAGCTGGTGCCACAGACATTAAGTGTTGCTGGAAGTCAAAGAAGATAGGTTGGAGCCTGGGTGAATAGGCGCCTGGGGATGGTGAGAATGGGAAGGTAGATAAGAGTGAGAGTGGCCATAGGCAGCATCTTGGAAGATGGCTCCATGTACATATTCAGACAGGAAGCCAGCAGCTGCATGGGAGGCCTTCTAGCACTTTTGAAATCCTGTCTTAGCTAAAGGTTAGTCAGGAAGACAGATAAAGATAGTTATTACCTAATGACTCTGGTGTAAGTTTCAAGTGTTTTATCACCTCTGAGTGTTAGCTTTTTAAGCATGGTAAAGCCACTGTGATCATCACTGTGTCTGACAGTGCATTCCAGAAAGCACTCTGAGTTCCAGGTGGTAACCTTTTAGTGGGGGGTTTGGGTCTGGGTGACTTGAATAGTTTCTCTGCAGTATTTCCGTGCACAGAGAGCTCCGCAGCTCTCCCCTACCCTCAGTGAAGACTCAACAAATCTGTTCTGTGGGGCTGTAGCTGAAAGAACCACAGCCACCTGAAGTCCTGGGAAGAGCTGAGCTGGGCAGCAGCAGTGGGTCGCCAGCGGGCAAGAATGATCTCCTCTTTGGCACTTCATTGCTGTGCCCTGCAGAGCAGGAAGCACAGGGTGAATTTACCAGGGAGTTCAGCGAGCCCTGGTGGTTTGAGAGATCAAACAGGAATGAGGTCAAGGATGGAGCTCAGTATGGGAGTGGGAGGAGAAGTGGCCACCCCCTGAGGCTACACATTATTAGACAGGAACCAGTCCACCCGCAGAGAGAGCACACAAGCTGTGCCCATAGGCTGATTGATTTGATGAGGGAGTTGAGTACGTTCTGTGATTTTTGCTCAAAATGGGCAACAGAGCCAATTAAACTTCACCTTCCCAGGGAAGAAACTGGGAACCCCAGATTTTGGGTTTATTTTAGGAAGCTGATCTTTCTGGAAAAATAAAGAAATCTAGTGGCACTTGGCAACTTGCCACAAAGAGGCTGCTTCTTCCTGACCTTCAGGTGGAAAACCCAAACTCTTGTCCAAGTAAGGAGTTTTAATCATCAAACCTCGGTCCTTAAAGAAATAGTTGTCAGACCTGTGCAAATTGGCTAAGGCCCCCTCCCCATTCCTCCCGGAAGCCGTGACTCCATTCTCATCACCCTGCAGCAGACCATTTGTAACTGTCCAGTACCTTTCCAGGCCTGATGGGGAGTTTTCTGCTTAGGGGCCTTATTTGCATAGACAAAGGCAGACTGGCATCTGTCAGCTTAGCACCTCAAGCCAAGGATCTGGAAAGGCGACGGGCAACCTTCTGGGCAAACACCCTGGATATTGGATTCAAAAATGACAGTGTCAAATTGGGGCTAATTTGCATAGGCTTATCAGGTTAATTACTACAATGTCTCCAGGAACTTAAAAATCCTTGAATTCTTCCACAACCAGAATGCTCAGTCTGTTGCTATGAAACTTGGAGTGTAAATTACCATGAATACCATTAATCTGTTCACTAGGAGGTTAATTTGCAATTTGTTGGCAAATCACATGTGAGTCTCATAGCAAGAGTGTGGGTGGTGTTTTTGTGCCAACATGTGGCCCTGCCTGTGTTTCTGGATGTGTGTGTGCGTGCATGCACGTGCATGTGGCATTGGGATTTGGCGCTCTATGAGAACTTGTGTCCTGGGTTTTCTCACTGCTTTCCAATCTTACCTGGCTCCTCTGGCACACCCTGGGTCTTCGGTCACATTCTCATACTTAGAGGCTGCTGTCGGAATACTTCTTGGCTCAGTGCCAGGCAGTTTAAGCGACATTAGCTCCTTCTGCAACAGGATTGCAAAAGTGTCCGTTAATGCCTCAGAATCAGCTGGCTTTTCAAAAAGATGCACTTTCCTGTTAATGGCTCTCAAGTTGTTTTTGCACACAGAGAGGCTGCTCCTGGCAAAGTAACTCAGATCGCCTAAAGGAAACATAACAGGGAAGGTGCCATGACATAGGAGATGGTGACCAGGACCACACTGGGTAGCAGTAGAAGGAAAAAGACTACTAATCAGGGCTGAGGGGCTTCTGTGGCTACCTTGTGTTGTTAACGGAGGTGCAGGGTTGCTGATACAAATCCCACCTAGCTGTATTTGCCTGGTCTTCCACGCAAGACTGATACTTACAACAACTTGAAGAAAACCCTCTCCTAATTTAGGGGGCAGACTGTGGGGCGTGACTGAATGGGCATTAGAACTTCACTCACCCAGAAATAGCTCCCCAACTAGCATCCCAGTGCTGGAAATCCCCTTCAGATAGAGGCATTAGAGATCCAGATATGCTGGGAAGGAAGACCTAGTGAGAGAGCAGGGCGCAAGGGAATAGGGACATAAAGCATTTTGATGCTCAGGAGGATCCCCAGGAAATTATCAATGCTTTGGGGACACCCTGCAAAGCCTGGGGAATGAGGAGCATGTGGATGCATCACAGTGAGGGCTGTCCAAAGGAGAAGGGGCCTGCTGGGAAAAGGCTCTGCAAATGGTCACGTCCACCTACTCTACAGGAGAGACTTAGAATAGGTCCAGGAGGAGTGCCGAGAATCTATGACGTTAGTTTGAAGTACTTGGGGTGCCAGGCAGAAGCAGAATTAGGAGGTCTGCTGGGAGCCAGAGAGTGCCCCACCAAAATGTGGCTGCTAGAGTATCATCTTGAACCCTTTTCTTCCTCCACACATCCCTCCTCCCAGTTTATTCAAAGAGCATTTACTCAGTACCTATTCTTGTGCCAGGGATATGGTGAACAAGACATATGTCCCACTAAAAAAGAAAAAAAAAAGACATATGTCCCACCCTGCCCTCAACAAACTCACATTCTAATGAAAGGTAGCCTTTAAAATTAACTCTGCCTAAGGAGGCAGATAAGGTTCAGAGAGGGTTTCCCAGTTAAGGTGAGCTAAGTCCAGAAGGATAAGTAGGAGGTTACCAGGTAAACAAGGTGGCAGAGGGCATTCTGGGTAAGGAAAGAGCAAGTGTGAAAGCCTGGAAGCCTGGTATGGTCCGCATGAGAAAGGCGAAACTGACTTCTCCCTAGAGTAGGAAATGCCATCCTTCTAATAAAATGTCACCCAGAACCTCCATGATTGGCTCTAGAAGGAGTCTGTTTCAGTGGGAAAAAGCATCCGTAAGATTCCTCTTTCCTCATCACACTGACTCATCATGGGAGTCCATTAATAATCCACAGTATCGTTTAATCAGGCTGAAACTTTCAGACAAAACCATATGTTAAAGGCTAAGGGATGACAAAAGGGAAATCAAGATGGCATTTAATAATATTAAAAATAGCTAACATTTGTTAAGCACTTCCTCTGAGCCAGGCACAATTCTAAATATACATGTATGTGTATATATACTTATTTAATCCTTATAATAACCGTAAAGTAGACATGATGCTGTTATTATTACTATGCCTGTTTTACAGATGAGGACCAGGAAGCCAGACTAGACAGCTGGTTTTAGAAAGTGTAGTTCAGTCATCTTCTGCTGCTGAGGTCCTCTGGGAACCCATTCCTCCCTCCCAACTCCGGGCCTGCCTCCACAAGCCAGAGACTGTCTCTATCCTCAGCCACCTATAACTGCCCTCTGAAACACCAATGCTCTGGGTCGGGCAGGCCAAGAGTATGGTGCCCAGCTTTTCCTCTCATCATGTTAAAGAGGTGGTGGAAGGGAATGGAGGGGTGGGATTATGTACTCACTGGGGGAAGATCAAATGTATACCCAAGAAATGTCCCATTTTCCTCTTAATAAAGAGTAAAAGAATAATCATTCTGTTAATAAAAATGGCAACACAACAGTACAAATACAATATTAAATGCCAGCTGACACTTGGCCTCATGATGAGGGTATGGAAAGAGTGGTAAGGACTGGAGTGACCTGGAGAGCCCATTCCTCATCCACAAGGGTGCTGCTACTTAGCTTCAGCTAATTATTGTTGGGTGGGCCCTTAAGGCCCAGAGTTGCCAGGTAAGATTTTTCAAGAGAAGACAAAAATCCAGATTCTTATATAAAATCTGGGGATTTTAAAGTGTTAACAATGAATTAAAGTGCTTTGAAAACACCGTGTAGGCCAAACAAAACACCTAGCTGGGCGGCCTTTGGGCAAGTAACTTAACCTCTTGAGCCTCAGTTTCTTAATATGTAAAATAGATATAATAGTAATGCCTACTTCAGGCTGGGCAACGTGACTCACTCCTATAATCCCAGAATTTTGGGGGGCCAAGGCGGGCGAATCACCTGAGGTCAGGGGTTCAAGACCAGCCTGGCCAACATGGTGAAACCCCCTCTCTACTAAAAATACAAAAGTTAGCTGGACATGGTGGCGGGCACCTGTAATCTCAGCTACTCTGGAGGCTGAGACAGGAGAATTGCTTGAAAGAATCATTCAAACCCGGGAGGCGAAGGTTGGTGTGTGTTGCGACGTTGCCATTGCACTCCAGCCTGGGTTACTGTGTGAGACTCTGTCTAAAAAAAAAAAAAAAAAAAAAAAGCAATACCTGCTTCAGAGACTAATCATGAGGATTAAATGAGGTACTATAACTGAAATGTCAGTCACATAGTAAGTGATTAATACATGATAGCTATTAGGATGATTATTATTCCTAAAAGTTTCTCTCTTACCTGAGGAGCAGCTCTTTCTAGTTGATTGACAGGAAAGTATCTCTCCTTCACCTCTAGTTAGACCCTATAGCTTCCTTAATCAGGACAATTTAACTCCATCCTTGCAGGAGAAAATATTAAAGATATACTTACACAGCAATTGGTGAGCATATGCATATGGGAAGAGAAGTGTGTTTCTTTCTTTATACTCCTTCCTACAGCAACCTCAGTGATGACTAATTTGTTAAGCCAGTCCAGGGCATGGGGGAAAGACTGCAGAGGGCTACAGAATGGAGGAAACTGAGGCATGGAATCTAGGGCCATAGTTCACATCCACTCTACCTTCAGTTCCTATTGGGGAGGCCCAAGGTTTTTAAAGAAAGCTCTTGGCCACCAAAGCCAAGTCTCTTGTCTCCTTTCCTTATATCTTCCTTTCAGGCAGTGGTGCTCACCCCTGGCTGCACCTTAGAATCACCTGGACAGCTTATAAAAAATACTGACAGGGGCCTGACCCTCAGAGGTTTTGTGATTGCTTATACAATAGGAAGCAAAATTTATATGTGTGTGTGCGCATATGTACAGTTTTCTGGGGACTCAGTTGCGGCCTCAAAGGGGCAGTGCAGAAGATGAATGACATAAGCGTGTGGGGTGCCATGGGAATGAGCTGTGCTTCTAGGCCAGTTTGGACACCACACAGTAGCTATCCACGCAAAAAAGCCTTCTCACCTCTCCGAGCCTCAGTTTCCTCACTCATTCCACAGATATCAGGAATCACTCCTGCTTCATATCCTCTGGTGATTTTGAGGATGTGGTGAACTTACTACATCACATATAAAAAGTACTTTCAAAAGCCCAGCCCCCCTCTCCACAGGGGAGGGCACATTATTACAAGTTTAAGGAGGGTGTGGGTGGGGAGGCAACAGAGACAGCAGGGAGCAGCATTACCCATTGAGAAAAGGCCATGCACGTTAACAAAGCAGCTCACAAATGAGAGCAAATTAATACTGGGCCCAGCGAGAACAGAACATTCACACCGCAGGGGCAAAGCACCCATTGGAGCAGCTAGGCCTTGGCAGGGAGAAGGATGTGGAATAGCAGAGGGAAGAAAGAGAGGGGCCAAGTGAGGGGGGTTTTCGGTGCTAGGGAGGCTTGCTCCGGCTCTGAGCAGAAAGGAAGCGGTTAGCTATGAAGGAGAGAAAGAGAATAGCAGCAAGTACCCCAGGTGGGCCTGGGGGTCAGTCGGGAACACCTGACAGCCCTTGCATGAGGAAACCAGTGGTGGCGGGGGTAACAGCAGGAAGGAGTATCCCTGCAACTGCAACATATGTGGCCTCATCCCCTGGCAGCTGGATCCAGGACACAGAGCAGAGGGTCACCAGGGCAGCTGGTCCCCTCCCGATCCTCTACCCCTGCTGCCTTCTTTTTCTTCATTCTCTGAAACAACCAGGGTCCACTTGACTCAGAAGCAGAAACTCAGGCACCAATTCAAAAAAGCCCTTGAAAAAACAAAACAATGACAACAACAACAAAAACATCCCCACAGAAAAGGCCCTTGGCAATTCTTCATAGAGAAATGACCTGGGAATGGGGAGGGGCATTGAACTAGAATGGAATCCTGGACTAGGGTGATATTGAAAATCTTGTATTGCCTATATGGTGGGTGCACTGACAAAGCAATGTTCTGGAAGGACCCTATGGAGCCAGACATTAACCCTTTAGTTGCTGGATCTGAAGCAGGGTGTGGAGGGAGGGAGTGCCAGGACTATTAGGGACACTCAGAGGGGTTTGAGGCAACAGTTGTTTACCCATCACTAAGTAAGGAATGTAAGATTTGAACAAGTGGGATGGGGATATAGGTGTTCATGGAGGAAATGCCAGCCCTGATCCTAGGGCAGATAAAATTAGTCCTGGAGAGCACAGGGGTGTTCACAGGCAGATAGCTACCACTGGGAGCCTGAGGGGTGCAAGAAGGAGTGGAGGCATTGAACAGGTTATCCCTCTGCTCTCATAGCAAAGGGTCGGTCAGACACCGGCCGCACTGTTGAATAGCAGCACCAAGCCCGTGTCCATAATACCAGCCCTTCCTCTCTGTTTAACCCCCATGCATGCACAGTGCCATGGCCAGAGTCCTGGAATCAGTGCCCACTCTTGGAGGAACATCAATCTATTCATGCCAAACAGCTTAGAATCTGAGCTTATTAAAACAGCAAGGAGCCCTGGAAGTCGGCTAAGTCAGTGATCTCTTGGTATATGGGGGAAACTGAGGCCTAGGTAGGGAAGGTGTGGGGTCATATCTCTAATTAGCGTAAGACCTGGGATGAGCAGCAAGATGTCCCTGTTCCCAGCCTGGTGTATTTTCTATTGCCTTCTTTGGTATTATCTATCCCAAGTCTTCATTATATCTGAGAGAAAATACCAGAATATCCTCAGGGCCAGCCTTACACATAGGTAAACAAGATGTGATCAAATATGTCTCCTGAATTGCCTGTCGTTGTGCCTGAAATTTCACCGTTGGTGATTCATTCATTTGGATCTCAAAGCTTTCTGTTCTTTCAGGGGGGCACAGACCACCTGACAACCACTGGGAGAAAGGCTTTGCAAATTAGACACAGGTTATACAGTGCAGGAGAGCAGTGGCAGCGGGGCCAGTGAAGAAGATACAAGCCAAGGTAGGCATGGGAACTCAGGGCAAGACTGAATCCAGGATTCAGGCCACCCCGATGGGCAAGGAAGGAGTATTTGATACGCCCATACCCAAAACTTCCATCAAACCCTAGCTTGGGCACTCTGAAAGCATTTCCCCAGGAGACTGCACGGTGACCTGGGAGGCCTGAATCACTGTTGTGTGGCCCATGGGAAGAAGGGCGGGTGAGTGAAGGATAACATCAGTCTGTCTGGAGTGGCCGCGGTGGCACTTTATTAAGAGGAGCAGCCTGGGAGAGATGGATGTGACAAGGGAATCTAGGAAGACATTGAAAGAAGCCTCAGCCGCAAGAGGGATGGGCTCTGAAACTGCCAAGGGAGGCTGGGTGTGGAGTCTGTCTGTTCTGCACCTCCCCCAGGGACTTGCTGGCTTCAGGTGCCTTGGCTCAAGGCCAGGTGCTTTCTGTTGCTCCCTCTGACTTCCATTCTGGTTCTGCTCCAGAGCTGTGCAGTGCAACTCTGGGCTTGCCTGTGGTTCCCAAGTTCCTGAGCCTTTTCTGTTCTGCTGTCAATTGTAGCATTTTTATATCCTAGGGGCTTCAGGGGAAGCCCCTGAAAACTAGTGGGAAGGAGGAAGGGAATGGAGGAGGCTAGTGGATTTGTCTGGAAACTGGTTTTGTCTGGCAAGACCCTATATTTCCTTACAGTGTGCATTTACTTGGGGTAGGAGAGGGTAGAGATGAGTGCTTCTAGAAATTTGGGAAATTGTATTGAAGCTACATTTGTATAGAAAGCATAGTACTGTAATTTAGATTGCAGGTATACTTATGGTGGCTTATAGGGGGTAAGAAGAGCAAGCTAGAGACCTTTCCAAACTCTCCACTAGTTCTATTGTAGATCTCAGCTATCTGGGCAGAATACAGAACCCCCAGCTTCCGACAAAATAAAGCATCCACCCCCACAGCCAACCTCTGCTGTCTGACATGAGCCCTGTGCTTTCTGAAGTGGGTGTCTCTGGAGGCCTCAAGTGGTTTCTACCCAGAAACCTGCAGTCCTTGAGTTGGATGGGCTAGAGTGGGAAGAGGAGATTGCTATTGCCAATAATTTTAAACCCAGAGCCAAGACTGTACTGCTGGTTCCATTCAAGTCCCCAAAACAATCTCCGAGGCTTAAGGCCAAGTCATCACTAACTCGTGTGTCATGGGCACTGCTGAGGGAGAACGGTATTTCACAGAGCAGAGACTCCCACCCAGGTGCAGGCTCAGTGATTCAAGGAAGATGGAATTTAGTGCAATCAGTTTGGGAGAGTCAGCCAGGATTTCTTCTAAGCTTTACTTCCCAGCAGCCCCCTCCCACCTTGGAGACAGACTAATCCCTGACATTTGTCTAGTGGCTTTATACTTTCCAAAGCTCCTTCACATCCATTATCTCCATCGAGCCACACAAATGCTCCCGTGAAGTAGGATAAGAAGGTGTTATTATCCCTGTTTGAGCAACAAGAAAACTGAGGTCCCCAAAGGAAACATGACTCATCCAGGATCACACAGCTATTTAGTCAAAGGACTAAGTACTTCAAACGTGTTTTCTAACTTCCAGCCCTGTAATTTTTCCACCTCCATGCAGACTCCCCTCCACAAAACCACAGAGGTGCCCTGCATCTAGCACAGTGCTTAGCACAAAGTAGCTGCTAGTAAATATTTGCTAAATGACCAGGAGGCAGAGGTTGCAGTGAGCCAAGATCGTGCCACTGCACGCCATCCTCGGCAATAGAGCCAGACCTTGTCTCAAAATAAGTAAATACATAAATATTTATTAAATGAATGACTGCATGGGTAAGCTGTGGCAAGGCAGGAAGAAACAGAAGTTCTAAAAGTGCTCTTTTTAAAATGATCAAATGAAGAAGGGGCAGGAAATGTTGTATTATTTCATCATTTTGACCAGGAAGGAAAGAGTAAAATATCTTTCTCATTTCATAGATGCCATTGCCAAGGTGTGAAGATTGGGATAGATCCCATGCGGAAGCCACAGAGCTTAATGTCCCAATAAGGCTGCCTTCCACTCATCCTTTAAAGAGGGGGTGTGGGTCCTCACTCCACCAGCAGGAAGGAGTCAGAATCAGCCCCATGGGATGAGGATTCTCCCCACATTGTCTCCTCTGCAAGCCCTGTCTCACCCCATGTCCCCTAACAGTGGCTCCCGAGGTTCTGCCACGGAAGAGGTGTCTTGGAACACTGGTTGCCTGCTCTTTTAGGACCACTGACTGTCACCCCATTGACACTTCTAGCATAACCCAGACCTCAAAGGCTCAGTGACTGTCTCCTGGAATGCCACCTGGACTGAGACTTCTTCCTTTTCCTTTTTCTGTCTCCCACAGGCCCTGGCACATAGTAGGTACATAATAAATGTAGGATGAATGAATTGTCTGAGGTGAAGAGGGATGGCCGTTCTCTGGATGTAGACACTGCAGTCAGGATCCTGCCTGCCAGGGCTCCATCTTTACAGGCAAACTGACCCGGAGTTGCCATTTGTTCCTAGTCCAGTCAGAAAAAAATGGGGCAACTGGAGGTAGGGACACAGGTATTCAAATACTGCTTTGCAGTAGCACAAGGTGGCTTTTGAAGCAGGCAGCCTGGAGTTTGAGATCCCTCGGGGTTTAAATGGGTCCCACCACATATTAGTAGAGCTTGTACTGGGGCTCCTTGCTTTGCTCCTTTGAGCCTCAATTTTATTTTCCGTACAGTGGAGAGGATGCTGGAATGAGAAAATGGATGTAAAGCACAATGCCTGGCACTTAGTAAGTAAGCAAGTGGCAGCTGGGTTGTCCGCACATGTATGTCCTCCCATCCTCTCCCTCCCCAGCTCCCCCCTTGTGGGCAGGTCCCCAGTGGAGAGGGGAGGTGTCCTCCTGGGGGCACCGACTGTCCCCGTGACAGCCCGAATGCGGGTGGGTGAGAGGCAGCAGACGCCGTGTTTACCAGCTCCCTCCCTAGTTTGCCACCTCAGCCGCTGCTCTGGGGCTGAGCCAGTCGCCTCCTTCTTTAAGATTCTGGTCACATCAGGGGCTGGGTTTCTAAGGCAAGCGTGATCTTTCTCTTCCTACAGACGCCGCTGCTGCTACCTTCAGCGCTGGTCAGAGCCAGGGGCAGCGCGAGAGGGAGGCAGCGAGGCAGTTCCCGGCCGGGCAGTAGCCCAGCCCGGGTCCGAAGGGGGCCCCGACAGTAAGTACTGCGCTCTGAGCAGCTGGGTTGGGGGGGCGCCTGGCGGTTGAGCAGGGGTCTGTGGGGTTAGGGGGTCGGCAGTCGAGCGCCAGGGTCTTCACCAGCCGCTCAAAGTGACTTGGGGGCAGCGCTAGCAGGAGCCCCCTCCACCTGGTCTTTGGACTGAGTTGGCGCGTCGGGAGCAGACATCCATCTCCATCCGTCATCCCAGAGATCTCAAGGAATTGTTTGTGTAGCGTGGCAGCCCGCGGGCCCCTTCGAGGCCACAAAAGAGGAAATTGGAAGGCAAGATGCGCGGGGATGAGGTTTTGGACACTGTTGGAAAAGTGGCGGCGCGAGTGAGAAGTTTTCCGCTGCGGGGTCCGGGGGGGGGTCGGGAAAAAAGGGGCGAGGAGAGCCAGAAGCTGGGAGGGAAACCACCCGAGTGCAGTGGGGGAGGAGGCCGCCCCTCTGAGTTCTCGGACCCTGCCCTTCCCGCCTTTATGCCTTGGAAGTGTCAGGGGCTTCTAGCCGCCTCTCCCACCCCCGCCCCTCAGCGCCTCTGCTTCCGCGGGGCCGGGATACCCTGGCTGGCCAGCCCTCAGGTGAGGCCGGTTGAAGCGTCAGCGTTCGCGAAGCTCTGCCGGATAGAGAAGCAAGACCACCCTCCGAGGTGGTGCACCAATCACAGAAAAGGTTAGCAATCGGCAATAGGCAGGAACATACCTGTCACTTTACTTTCTTAAGCTCTGTAAAACTAGGGGGAGAGGGGGGCCTGAGGTCCTAAAGGCGAGCTTATCCTAACTCAGTCCCTTCGTGGAGAGCACCCATATCTTACTTATGTTCCTCCACCTTTAGTCACTCATTTTACTTAGAGTACTGGTGATCCTAGTAGCTACTATTATCACTATGTGCCCGACATTGTGCTAAGCTCTTTACGTAGTCCATGTACAGTGAGAACAGTAGCTGGCATTCACTCAGTGCTTTCTTAGTGCCAGGCACAGTTCTAAGTGCTTTACATGCATTGCCTTATTTAATCTTCACAACATCCCTATGGGGTGGATACTACCCCCATTTTGCAGATCAGGAAACTGAAGTGCAGAGACGTCCACAAGCCCAAGGTCCCACAGCCAGTGAGATGCAGACCTGGGATCTCAAACCAGTTTTACTTCAGCTCCCTCACTGTTAACTACTAGAAATATGATGAGAATTTGGCTTTAATGAAGTAGTAAAATTGAATTTGATTTCCCTACAGCAAAATGTATTTATTCTGTAGATCTGAAGTCATGGCCCAGGTGCAAAGAGTTTTGAATCAATTTTTAAATCACCCCCATTACGTCCTGTGGAGAAAGGCAGACCGAGTGCACTATAACAAGACAGCAAAGTTTATTAGTAGGTGCCTAGCAATAATGATAACAATAATTGCTAATAGCCATTATTAATTGAGCACTTACTTTGCACCAGCACTTCATAGGTATTTAATCTTCACATAAGGTGCTTCAAAGTAGGCACTCCATGAACCCCATTTTATAGATGAAGGAACTGAGGCTCAAGAGGTTAAGCAATTTGCCACAGAGTTGGGATTCCAGCCCAGATCACTAACTCCAAAGCTCAAGTCGGAACTACCCTTTAGATTTGTGCATGTGACAGAGGTTTGTCTTCCTTACAGTCCCCTTCTCCCCCAAGCCAGTTGCCCAGAGCTCTACACTATGCTCTCCTTTCCCCAACCCTCTTTGCACTCAGGAAGTGATTGTACAGGTTGGCAGAGAGAGGGCTTCCTAGAGAAGATGGAGTGTTCTGCATGGTTTTGGGTTTTGTTGTTGTACTAAGTGCTGTGCCTGTAACATCAATACGTTGTTCTGCTTTATAAGTTTTATTAATTAGACAAGTGTCTGGTCTGCTGGCTTGGAGCTGTTAATCCGATATTATGGCTATATCTGAGTACCTTTATTAGGAATTATTTTCTGAAAAGTTTTTAGAGCCTTACTTGCAATGCTGGGCAAAGCCATCTTCTTACCCCCTAGGGTGGGAAGGGGGACTTGTTTCTAGGATAGGACTTCAAGAGCAAGAGCTGCAGCCCATCCACGAGTAATAGCATTGCTGCGCTCATTGATATTCGCCCCCCTCCCTCCAGCTTGGCTTCTGTGAGCTGAAACCTGAAACCTGAATGTAGTCAGGTCCCTTGGGGATGTTCCTGTGTCACATCTGGCTCTGCAGTTGGGTTATTTATAGCTCCTCACTACTGGCCCTGGCCCATTCATACAGCTAGCTCCGTATGGACCTTCTTCAGTGTGGGCATAATGGGGTATGTGAGCTTTATGACTTTGGTCTCTATTACTCTGGCTGGATCTCAATGCGTCTGCTGGTGGTCCATCCTTTCTGGCTCCTCCCATGAGAGGAGGACCTTCCATGTGTAGCTTTGGGGTGGTGCATTAGATATGTGGCTGACAAGTCCAGTGCTGGGCTGTGTCCCTGGTTGTCTCCGTGGCCTCTTCAGACTGCACTGTATCATTTCATAAGGTGACATGAAAGGAGTCAGTGGGTAGCATTATTCCTCAAATTAAACATTCCCTTCAGTTTTGCCTGAATTTATTCTATGATTTCTTTTTATAATTGCAGTGACTTAAATACCTAGAGATTTCCCTCTTTACTGAATCTTCTTAATTTTTCCTTTGCTGTCAGATTTGACATTCCTTTCCTGGAATGTCTTTCTCACCTTTGGTGAGAGGAGGGAGAGGTGGTCTTCTACTGGGAGTCACAGCGTGGTTGGGGGAATACTCTCTTCTGTGCTTACACAGCATCTTCTGCTTCCCTCTGTGGTACCAGGTAACACATGGTTTTATATTAGTCTGTTTACATACCTGCCTCCACCTTAGACTGCAACCTCCCTAAGGGGACAGACTGGGCCTTATTTATCTCCAAATCTCCAGTACTCATCACTGTGCCAGGCACACAGTAGGTGCTCAGTAAACTTTTATTGCATATATGAATGAATGAATGAATGAATGCTATCTAAAAGCTGGTAGAGGAAGCCCCTGATTCACAGTAAGGGACTCTGCTATTATTACCTTTATAAGAAGGGAGAAATCAGAGCAGAGTTTGCATTCTTCTCTAACAGAGAGCCTCAGCTCTGTGGATTTTAATTACTGAAAAAACAGCAGCAGCAGCAACAACAACAACATGGCAATCCCCAAATCTGAATGCTTAGGGAATGGATTTTCTGGTTAATAGAATGTTTCTGAGTAACTGAAGGTTGGGCCAAACAAAATCATTTTTCCTTACTCTTCTTGATTCTTCCTAAAATGCCTGGCTCTGCTTTTCTGCCTTAGTGAGTCAAGTCTGGGGTCCATCATCAAATTAGTGTTTCCATATAGAGAGCTTGTGGGTTCCCAGGATTCCCTAGGATTCTGTTTTCCCCAAGCCTGGTTGTATAGTAGGATCCAATCTTCTTACCCACCCACTCCCTGCCTGTCCTTGCTGCACCCAAAGACAAGCCCACAGGTGCTCTGAGGTTTGTAATTTCTCTGTCACTCACCTTCAGGAAACAGACAGGGGTTTCCCAGCTACCAGCGTGGGGGAAGTACAGAGTGTTTTGGTGCTAACTCACATACCCTCTTGTGTTAGTAGTTCAGAACAGCACACGCTCTTGCTCTTGGCTTTTATTCTTAGGTGGAAGGTTCACCAACTTCACTCCCCTTCTCTGACCTCTGTTTAAGAAAGACCTTATAATTCTTTCCTCCCTCTCAGCAGGAAGATGCAATTAGACAGAATAAAAGGTGTCTCATTGTCCTGAGGCTGCTGTTGGTGTTTCTGGATGCCTCCAGACAAGGTGACATTAGTTTACCAGGTCTCTATTCATGTGCCTTCCTTTGACTACTGGGTTTTTGGCCTAATTTTTGCCCTGTCTCTGGATTTTGCTCCTGATTGGACAATTCAGAGATGGTGCACTGGAAGGAGTCAGGGGTTGCTCCCTCACAGGAAGTCAGCTTAGCTTGGCAACTGCTGGGCATAAGTTCTTGGCTTCAGATACCACCTGCACCATCTCAGGCAAGCGGGGGGAGCAGACAGACATCTAGGCAAAGCATTGAGATAGATGTGCCTTTCTCTGTCCAGCTCTGACTAGACTGGCCTGCCTCTCTCTTCACAAGCTTCCCAAAGGGGCATGGGAGTTGGGGGTGGAGGGTAGAACCTAGAGTCCCGACAGAGCCAGACATGAGAGAGGGAGTGAGGGAAAGGCCTATTCACTGTCTATGCTGGTCAGCTATGCTTCTTGCTTCCCAAGTAATATCTCCCCAGCAACCCTCTCATCTACTCAGGCTATTGTGTTAATGCCTCATGCCACATATGCCTGTTCCCTTCTGTCTCTGGGCCTCTTCTCAGTGCCCTCCCTCTCCATTTGCTTAAATCTGGCCCTTCCTGCAGTACCCAGCTGCAGTCATCTTCTAGAAAGCTTCCCCCTGCTGCTTCTGGAAATCAGCAGAGAGTGGACAAGGAGGAAGTCAATAAACTCCAAGCTCCCTGCCAACTCTGAGATTCTCCAGGAGTTTGATGAACATCAGGGGTTGGGGGCATGGAAGGCTGGTGGCCCAGGCCATCGATGCCTAGCAGCCTCACTGGAAGGAGGGAGATAGCACAGCCAGCCAGCTGAGTAGGCCCACATTTGGCTTCAGGAGGTTTTGCCCAGAGCCCTGTGGAACAGGCACCTGCCAAACAGCCCCCAGAGGAGTGCTATTTGAGCTCCGGGTCGTTGGCTACCTGTTGGGAAGTTCCCAGAAGCTCCTGCCCACACCCGCTCCCCCTGTCTGCCCTCCAGGATTTGTTTACAGTTCAGCCCTTGGCAGGCTAAAGTCTGAGATCCAAGAGGAGAGAGAGATCTGGGTGGCCAGAGACCCTTTTCTGGCTTAGCATTCTGTGCCAGTGTTCTGCAGCCCAGCCTGGCCTTGGAGAGATGTGTTCACTGAGGGGAAGAATTCAGGCCTGCTGCTCTTTTCCCTGCCAGCTCCACTTTGCCCATCATGACCGTTCCCTCCCACTTTCTGGAATTCTCTCCACTTCCCATTTTCTTTTTTTGATCTCCTCTTTCTCACACACACTACAGCCTCTGGTGACTGGGAAACTGGCCTAAGTCAGGAAGGTGTCCTGGGTCTCTTCCTCATGCCGTTTCTGATTCACCCCTTGCCTGCTGCATCCCCATCCATGAGATGGGGAGGGTACAGTTAGGCTCTCAGCATGGCAAAATAGCAGTTCCCTCCCCCAAATCTTCATCACCCAAGGTTCTCTACCAAAAGACTGTCATTACCCTGTGGCCCTTTAGCAGCAGTGGGAGCCCTGAGGGCAGAGCGGGTGGGGGACAGCTCAAGAGCATTTAAAAAAGAGCAGCTGAGGAATTGGAGAGCGCCTCCAAAAAGCCAAGACAACCAGAGGTGGCTGCACAGCTTCTGCAGTGCTTGCCTTCCCCAAGTGTGAACTTTCCCCTTCACCGTCTGCAAGGCCCTCCTCTTGTCTTATTTCTCCTCTTTATCTTGTTTTCATGGCCTCTCTTCTCCTCTCCCTCTTTGCTCTGCCTGGTCCCCTTTCCTGCTCAGCTGTCTTCCTCTCTTGCCTGTGTCTTTCCCTTCATTCCTCATCTCTCCCTTTCTGGCTCAGTCAATCTCTAAATGTCTCTGCCTCCTTCAGAATTAGTTGGTGTGGTACGTGGAGGGTAGAGGCTGGGGTGCCCAGGGCTCTTTGGTGTGACATGACAACTCCTTCAAGCTCCTGTGAATATTTCATTGCTCCGATTCCCCCTCACTGCCTCTGCCAGTGACAGGTGAGTGGGGGCTAAAACGCAAGGATCTCCCCACTAATTCTGCCACAGCTCAGTGGCAGCAGCTTCAGACCTTGTGACCCACAGCGCCATATGGCATCAGACTCACATCTGGCACAGCCCTTACATCTGTCACCGGGCTGGCAGCCCCAGCAGGGAGGGTTTAGGAGAGTGTCTGGACCTATTAGACAACATGTCTAAATCTATTGACTGTGTAGCTCCTAGAGGGAGGAGGGGACAGGGGAGGGGACAGCTGTATAGAGGGTCCTCTGCAGCTTCCTATCAGAAGCATTGTGGGGTTGGTCTTCTGCAAGGTGACTCCAGGCTTCCAGGTATTTGTGAAAGGAAAGATGACCTTGGTCTCTCCACCTACTCCCTCCCAACCTGCTAAAATGGGTGACAGGTGTCTCCATTCCAGCCCACTGGGGAAAAGCAACTATTTGGACAATGAGAAAAAGAATCCAGACAATGCCAGGTTTTCTAGAAGATGCCTTTCCAAGCTCATCTGAAGAGGAAGTTGCAGGGCTGTGAGGACCTGGAAGGGACATAGAGAGGAAGCCCTAGGAAAGTAACCAAATCATCTACCCAGAGACTCTCAGAGTGGGAAGGACAACTCAAAGTCATCCTGCCCATCCTCCCGCCTCTTGCCATTCTGAAAGGATAGTTGTCTACCCGTAAAAAAATTCCTTCCCTGAGAAGGAATAGCTGTTGGATTTCCCACTGTCACTCCCCTAAAAAGGCTGGAGCCATGCCATCTCCCATTCCTTCTTAGCTTGTAGCCCTCCCTGTACTGTTTCTTTGACTACATTCTTTCCCTGACTTTGTCTTTGGACAGAGATGTTGAAGGGTTTATCCCATGGGCCAGACTTTCCATCCAGAAACGTGCCTTTCACAGGCTGAGACACAAGCAGTAGGCATTTGATAATAAATTGCATGGAATGGCCAGAGGATTCTAATCTGTATGCCTCAAATTCACTTCTATTCATGCATTGGTTGATTTAGAAAATACTAAGCACTTCCTGTGTGCCAGGATCATACCAAGTGGAGGAGATATACTGTTCAACAAAAAAGACAGAGTTCCTACTCTTAGAGAATTTACAGCCAAATAATCACAAAAATGAATATATAACTACAAATCGTGATGTGTATGAGTCCCAAGAAGGAAATGAACATGTTGCAATAGTAGAGAATAACCATGGTCAAGTTTCCAGGGAAAGCCTCTGTGAAGAGGTGATATTTAAGTGGAGACTTAAAAGATAAATTCAGCCATATGAAGAATGGGAAAAGAGGTTTCCAGGAATAAAGGAATACCAAGTGGGAATGCCTTACGGTGGCAAAGATCTTGGTGTGTTGAGAAACTAAAAGGAGGCCAGGAGGGCCAGATTGTAGTAGTTAAGAGGAAGAATAGCATGGGTGGGGGGTTGGCAGGGAGGGCAGAAAGAAATCATGCTTGGCCTTGTGGGCCACACAAAAGGACTTTGAATATTATGTGCTTGCAGTAGGAAATGTCGGAAGGGTTTTAAGCAGGGGAGTGACAGGATCTGATCTGGACTCTGCAATATCTGTAGAGACCAGACTTTGAAGCGGGCAGCAACTCACAGGAGAGATGATGGTAACTTGAACTGGGTGACAGCCATGGAGAGGGAGAGAGCCATCAGATCCTGGATGGGTTTGTTTGTTTGTTTGTTTGTTTTGAGAGAGTCTGGTTCTCCATGCAGGTATGGAGAATTGAGTTCTTTGAGGAATGAGGTATAGCTCTGTCACCCAGGCTGGAGTGCAGTGGCACAATCTCAGCTCACTGCAACCTCTGCCTCCTAGGTTCAAGTGATTCTGCCTCAGCCTCCCAAGTAGCTGGGATTACAGGCATGTGTCACCACACCTGGCTAATTTTTGTATTTTCAGTAGAGACAGCGTTTCACCATGTTGCCAGGCTGGTCTCGAACTTCTGACCTCAGGCGATCTGCCCACTTCAGCCTCCCAAAGTGCTGGGATCACAGGTGTGAGCCACCGCACCCGGCCTTGGATGGGTTTTTAATTGACAGCTGACAATACATACACAATACTGAGGGACTGGGTGAGGAGGTAAGGGAAAGGGAGACACAGGCCTCAGGAATGACTCTCAGATTTCTGGCTTAAGTAATTGAAGAGATGATGGTGCCATGTGCTGAGATGAGGAAGGCTAAGGGAAACCGAGGCTTGAGGGGGAATATAAATCAAGAGTTCAGTTTTGGACATAAGTTTCAGATTCCTGTGAGGCATAAAAGTAGAGATGTCAGTGTATATGAATTTCAGAGCTCCCAGAGGAGGATGCAAATTTGGGAGTTGTCTGAATATAGATTGCATTTAAAAGCAGGGGACTGGATGGGATCACCTTAGGAAAGAGAGTAGAGAGAGACTAGAAGGCCTGGAACTGAGTTCCAAGGAACCCCAATATCTAGTGATTAAGTAGGGGTGGAGAAGCCCACAAAGGAGACTAAGAAAAAGTGGCCAGAGAGGTAGGAGGACAGTTTGGAGGTAGTCTTAGAAGCCAAGAGAGGAGAATGTTTCAGCAAGGATGGAGTGGCCAACTGTCTACAGCTATTGAGAAGTTGAGTATGTGAGGAATGAAAGATGACCATGGAGGCCATTGGGGACCTTAACAAGAGCAACTCTGCAGAGTGACAGATGTGGAAGCCAGAGGATAGTGGTTCGGGGAGCAAATAAGAGATGAAGAAGTGTTGTGTACTTAATGTAGAGGCCAGAAAAAGGAAAAAAAAGAGATGAAGTGGAGACATATGTGTAGAAAATGTTTTTGAAGAATTTTGTTGCCAAGGGGACCAGGAAAACGGCACAGACACTGCAAGGGAATTGTGGAGTAGAGGGAGGTAGATTTTGTTTGTTTTCTTAAGGATGGATGACTTCCATCAGCACGCTGGCATGATTCTGGAGTGGTGGAGAGTTTGGTAATTTAGGGAGGAGAATAAATGCCCAAAGGAGTAAAATCCTTGAGAAGATGAGAGGGGATGGTACCAGAACGTAAGTGAGGAGATTTGACATGACAGAAGAAAAGAAACATTCTTCTCAATTTTAATAGGGAAAAATAAAACATTAGTACAGATGTAGATGGCGTAGTGTATAGATTTGGTGGTAGTAAGATGAAGGAGCTCTCATCTGATGGCTTCTGTTTTTACATAGTCTATGGGATGAGGTAATCAGCTGAGACTTCTTGGGGAAAATGGGAAAGTAAAGAAGATGGAGGATAGAGGAGGAGCTATGAAATAGTCATTTTAGAGAGAGAGAAAGTGATGATCATGGCGGGGCATGGTGGCTCACGCCTGTAATCCCAGCACTTTGGGAGCCTGAGGCAGGCAGATCACCTGAGGTTAGAAGTTTGAGAGCAGCCTGGCCAACATGGCAAAACCCTGTCTCTACTAAAAAGTACAAAAAATAGCCAAGCATGGGGGCGGGTGCCTGTAATCTCAGCTACTTGGGAGGCTGAGGCAGAAGAACTGCTTGAACCCAGGAGGCAGAGGTTGCAGTGAGCCAAGATCGCACCATTGCACTCCAGCCTGGGCATCAAAAGCAAAAGTTCGACAAAAAAAAAAAGAAAGAAAGAAAGGGAGGGAGGGAGAGAGGGAGGAAGGAAGGAAGGAAGGAAGGAAGGAAGGAAGGAAGGAAGGAACGAAAGAAAGAAGGAAGGATCAACCAGACAGCATTGAAAACCTATACCCATGGATTTTAAAGTGGAATCCAGCTACCTAGTTGTGTGATTTTTCTCCAGCACCCTTCAGCTACTTGGATGCAGGCATGGAGAATTGAGTTCATCAAGGAATTAGGTATAGCAGATGGGGAGGAAGTAAGGAAGTTGAAGGTGTTTCCAAGGGAATGATCATAATGATAGACTAGGAACTCTAAGCTGGACTTGAAGAGAAGTGAAAATAAAAAGGAACTTGAAGGAGAGAAAAAAAGTGAGTAAGCAGGAGAAAGTGCTTGCAGATAGGCAGCATCTCTGAAAAGGTGACATTTAAGCTGAGACCTGAAGGATGAAGAGCCAGCTCTGTGAAATATGAGGGAAGAGATTTCTAGGAAAAGGAAATATCAAATGGGAAGTGAATAAGTGATCACGATGCATTCAGATGCTTCCTGCAGTGGGGGGAGCCTTGTGGAGGTAAACTGGCAGGATGGATGGTGTCATAAAGAATGGGATATTGGGCATTTAGATTTTTGGGGTAGTGCAATATCTGATGATGACCCAAAGTCTAGGTAGGTGATGATGGTGTGAGTTAAGTGGAAAAAGCAATATTTAGAGGCCTCGTCGTCACCATGTGGAGGTTGAATTCACCAATAATGATATCAAGAGTTGGAGAGGGCATACCCATTAGGAAGACTGTTATAAAAACAAATGAAAAACACAGAAAATAATAAGTATTGGAATGTTGGTCAGGTTGTGGAGAAATTGGAATGTTTGTGTATTGCTGGTGGGAACATAAATGATACAGCTGCTGTGGAAAACAATATGATGATTCCTCAAAAAGTAAACATAGAATTTCCTTATGATTCAGCAGTTCCACTTCTGGGTATGTACCCAAAAGAATACAGGGGCTGCAGCAGATATTAGTACACCTATGTTCATAGCTACATTGTTCACAACAACCAAAAGGTAGAAACAACTCAAATATCCATCAACAGATTAATAAAATGTGGTACATACATACAGTGGACTATTAGTCTTTAAAGGAAGGAAATTCTGACACATGTAACCACATGGATGAACCTTGAAGACATTACACTAAGCAAAATATGCTAGTCACAAAAGGACAGATTTGTATGATTCCTCTTATATGAGATTCCTACAGTAATCAAATTCATAGAGACAGAAAGTAGAATTGTGGCTTCCATGGGTTGGGGGTGGGAGAGGGAATGAGGAGATACTATTTAATGGGTACAGAGTTTCAGTTTTGAAAGGTGAAAGAGTTCTGGAGATGGATGGTGGTGATGGTCACATAATAATGTGAGTGTACTTAGTGCCATAAAATTGTACTTTCAAAAATGCTAGGCTGGGCACGGTGGTTCACACTTGTAATCCTAACACTTTGGTAGGCTGAGGTGGGTGGATTGCTTAAGCCCAAGCGTTCAAGACCAGCCTGGGCAATATGGCAAAACCCCATCTCTACAAAAGATACAAAAAAAAAAAAATAGGCAAGGTGGCACACGCCTGTAGTCCCAGCTACTTGAGTGTCTGAAGTGGGATTGCTTGAGCCTGGGAGGTGGAGGCTGCAGTGAGCTGTGATTCTGCCACTGCACTCCAGCCTGGGTGACAGAGTGAGACCCTGTCTCAATAAATAAATAAAATGGTTAAAATGGTAACTTTTGTGTTACAGATATTTTACTATGATTTTTTTTAAGGAGTGGGAGGGAATGATCACACGTGACTGGGACCTAAAGTCCTCAGTGAATGTGGGACTGACACAGGAAATCTGTAGAGATAACTATGAGGAGAAAGAGAGTGGTAGAGGCGGGTGGCAGGCAGGTTCCTCAAAGGCGCAGGATATTTTGCAGAAAGGAGGAGTAATTGCCTGGAGGCAGCATTGGCAAGCAAGGACGCCTATCTCACCTGCAGGTCCTGGAGGACTTGAGTTTTGCAAGAGAAAAACAAAACAAAAAACCCCAGCTTCCATTTGAGAGGGCTGGTGGGTAAGTGGTGCCCTCAAGGAATACACAAGTCTCAACTGGGAGAGAAGGTGAAGGACACTTTCAGAGACTAAACTGAGGCTATAGGAGAGTTTGTTGTTGACTGAGAGTTCCAGTGGACACACTAGAAGGGTTTGATAGGGAAGAGAAAAATGGGATAAGAGTGTAAACAGACTGCTGTGGGGAAGAGCGCCAGGGTTCTAAGGACCAGAGTCAAGTAGACTTCTTTCTGGTGGTGAGTGAAGTAAACAGGAAGGCGAGGCATTATGGGATGATCTCACATATGGGAGGCTGGGTTTAGAGACGTGTAGAAAGCCAGTCCTGGGTCTGGAGTCTCTGATAGGTCAGCTGCCGGGTGGGGGGCTTCAAGGGAGGCTGCTCTTACAGACAGAATTGAAGCCGCCTTCAGTTCACTTAGGGAAGAGGAGTCTGCTGAATCCTCTCACCAAGCCTATCTCATTGCCTTCTAGAAAACTACTTTAGGCTGGGTGCAGTGGCTCCTGCCTGAAATCCCAGCACTTTGGGAGGCTGAGACGGGCAGATCACTTGAGCCCAGGAGTTCAAGACCAGCCTAGCTAACGTGGCAAAACTGTGTCTCTACAAAAAAGACAAAAAACTTAGCCACGCATGGTGACCTGCACCTGTAGTCCCAGCTCCTGGGGAGGCTGAGGTGGGAGGGTCATCTGATCCCAGGAAGTCAAGGCTGCAGTGAGACGTGATGGCTCCACTGGGCAATGAGAGTGACACCCTGTCTCAAAAATAAAACAACAGCAACAACAACAAAAACACCTACTTTATCTGCAGGTTCTTGGCACAAATTTTGGAAGATGATTGGCCTTGGAGTTAGGCAGACCTGGGTTCACATTTCAGTGCCACATAATATATGTAGGTGTATATCCTTCAGCAAATTACTTAGTCTCTCTTCCCAAATCTCAGTTTCCTTCTCTGTAAAATGGACATAATACCACCTAGCTCATAAGGTTATCGCGAAAATGGAGTGACATAATTTGTGGACAGCACCTGGAGCATAGGAAGTCCTCAATAAATGGCAGCTGATATTATTGTTTTCTGCATTGTCCTCTTTTTCAGCATTTTTCTCGCCTTACTCTCAGATGTCGCTGTCCTCAGGCTATCCTTCTGCTGACCAAACTCTTCAGCCGGACTTAAACAGTGTCCCCTCTTTCAGATCTTCTCTCTACTTTTCCTCAATGCAACCATATCTGTCTTATTTCTTGTCAGTTTAGAACCCTCCTTGTTCTCTCCTGGGGTAAATCTGACTCAATCAGCAAGTCCTTTGTTTGAATCAATTTATGTGTCCACAAAAGATAACATTTGTGTTTTAACCCGGGCCTTCAATGCCATAACCCAGTGGAATAAAAGCACCTCGGTTCTCCCACCTGACTGTAGCTCTTCCGTTTCCTAAAAATAGCATTCTTTTCAGTCCTGGCTTTTCAAAGTGTGGTCTGTGGACCAGCAGCATGGGCACGACCCTGGAATTTGTTAGTCTCAGACCTTGCTCCAGACCTACTGCCTCAGAATCATTTTAGCAATACTCCCAAGTGATTTGTATGTACTTTAAAGTTTGAGCAGCACTAGTAGAATAAGGAGCAGCTAGCTGAAATAACAAGCAAGGGCTCCTTTACAGGAAGAAGGGTTTGTGCCCAAGCTGCTTACAAAAGGGCACCTAGAGCAGCTACTTCACAGCGCTGGGGATGGGCTGCCGTCTCTGCCGCCGGGGAATATGGCATCTCACAGGGGCCCAGCTGCTCGCCTGCCATGCTGGATCTCTAGAGCTTCCAGGAGAGTCAGGCTTCTGTTACCGGAATCAGAGGGCTAATTGGCCCCACATGGTTCCAAATCCTGCCAATCTTGAGGGGAGTGACAAGACTCCCCAAGGAACCAACCAAATGTAAAGAAAAAGGAGCCAAAGGCAAAGTGGGCTAGAGAACTAAAAACGGATGCCTGGAAATTTAGCGTTACATTTCCATCTTCCTACATGAAAGCACAAGTGGGGAGAGCATCAGCTTAGAATCATTCCATCTTCTTCTCGGTTCATTTGTCCTTTAGCCACATCCTGCCTAGCAACAGTTGTTAGCATGAGCTCGAGCTACCAGTCCCTCTTTGGACAGTGATGGAGGGATCAGTTTAGCCCACGGAGGAATCAGGGCATCCAGAGGGAGCCAGGTTGTCTGGTAGTTGGGTCAGGGAAAGAGCTGCCGGGAAAATGAGCGGACAGAGTGCATTGCGGGGCTGTCTCCTAGAGGCAAGGAGTTGGGGGAAGGGCTTCGGCTGTATGAAGCGGGTGAAGTTTATCTCTGGCTCCCTTTCTCTGCTCCTCCAGCCACCCCGAATAATGCTACCCATAATGTCGCCACCTCTACATTTGTGTCATATGCTTAACTTTCCTAAGTGCTTCTGTAGCCATGATCTCATTTCATTCTCCCAACAACGTGGAGTGAACAGGCTCAGAGACAGGTTAATTATGATGTGGGTTGAGCATTCGGGCTGGGCTAGGACATAGAGTGCTGCTGATTGTGGGGTTGGGGCAGCTTGCAATGGAGACTCTGGATAGCCAGAGGGCCCTGGACCCTGTGTGGGAGCAGGTAGGGGGTGTTGCGATTGTGGGTCCTAGCATACAGATGTGGTCCCAGCTGGGCCACTAATGTACTTAGCCACTATGGATCTGTGCCTCTTCATCTCCTACCTAGAAGGCTGGGATGGTGGAGGGACAGTCATCTACCCTATTTGGCAGGACAGAGGAGATAATGGATGTGAAAGCACCTTTTCTCAAATGAAGTAATGGGTGTCAAAAGGAAAACAACTGCACAAATATAAAACGTTGTTATTATTAGGCAGAAGAGAAAGGCTAGGCCTTTACCCAGGTCACTAAACAGAGAGGGTAAGCCTGGCACAGGGTGAGGGGATACCTTTGGGGACTTTGGTAAGAAGGGGAGAGAATTAAGGCATTGCATACTTTGGGGCAAACAGCAGAAGCAAATAGCAGGCCTCAGAAACAAAGCTGGTGGGGCGAGGGGATAAGCTTTGGCTGCTTCACAACTTTGTTCAGGGATGCCCTGTTTGAAGGAACCAGAAGCCAAACATCTTTCAAAGTCAAATTGCCTGTTTCCCCCAGGAGGATAGTCATGTGACCCATGGACAGCTGAGCTCCTGTCATCCATCACTGCTTGCCTTCAGTGTCATTCCCAAGTCTCCAGGCACTTAGCAAATTTCAGAGGGACTGAGCTGCAGAGACTAAAAGAGGCAAACCCCAGGAGGGAAGGAACAACTTCCATTTGAATTGTAAAATGGCCTTCTGGTCTGTTAATGGAGGTGTTTTTCCCCTGTCCCAAGATGCCTGGGAGTGGTGTGAGGAAAGGGCTGCTTGCAGAATTGAAGGCAGTAAAGGGCAGTTAGTCCAGCTCACTTAGGGACAACCCAGGGATGAATGTGCTCCAGTCACAACTGGAGACATGCCTGCGGCTATGAACCACTTGCCTGGACTTCCTGCAGGAAGATGGAATGCACCTATGGACAGAGTTTGGTTCTTGTCTCTCTCCGCAACTCTGCCCTTTCTTGGCCAGTGAATACAATCCCTACTTCGTCCATGGAGCCATCTCCAGCTTCTCCACCCCCTCCTCTGAACACTCAAGTTGGAGCTTAGTTATAGATCTCATCTACCAGTCTCAGCACTGTAATTCTCTTGTTCAGTACACGCACTTGTCTTTTCTCCCCCAGCTAGACTGAAAGCTCTTTGAGGGCAGAGACCTGTCACATCTCCTGTGTCCCCCAGAGCACTAGACTCTCTGAGTAGGCACTCGATAAATACTTGTTGATTAATTATGAGTCAAAAGAATAAAGCAAGGCACTTCTGCACAAAACGCTGTTTGCTTATTGATTCCTCTGGCTCCAGGAGTGCCCATTTTCTTCAGAAGTGATAGTACCTCAAGGCCCAATGGAAGCTAAAGTGTCTTCTGCTTCAAAAAAAGGAAAAAGGAGCAAATGGGAGGCTGCAGTGGCAGGTATCAAGGGGGAGCGCTGAGCATAGGACAGTGTCCCAAGCGCTTCCGCAGCACACCTGTGTCTGTCTTCCTTGCCGGAGCTCCTGCTCCCCATGCCACAGTTTGCACAGCCTTCCCTGGCTGATGCCCATGTCGGAAATGAGCTGGTGCCATCCCAAGAAGTCCTTTTAGTGCCAACAAGTTCTGGTGGCAGGAAGCTAAGGGCTCATTTCCCAAATAGCCCTAGGAGTGAGACAAGACGGCAGCTGCAGGAAGATGCTCTCTGGCTCCCTTCAAGGACAAGCTCCTGCCTGCCACCAGGAGCCAAACTGAAAGAGGCGCCAGCCTGTGGCCAGCTTCAGAGGGTCCCTATCCCAGGAGGGTGCCTGTCCAGGACACTAATCAGACACATTCCAGCATTCCAGCTTCGGAGTGACTTTCCATTGAAAAGCGACCATTTATCTTAGTGGTGTGAGAGGGAAGGAGCAATTTTCTGAATTCGCCTTCTAGAGGCTTGACCTCTTCCTAGCATCCCCTTCCACCTCCCTAAGGGGCGACAGACAGACTCCAAGCCAGCGTGAGGTGCAGCCAGAGAGATCTTATATGATAGAGACAACTTCAAGGTTCTTTGCCAGTCTATGAATTTCCTTTTTATACAATTATTCTAAATCTTTTCCCCTTCCCCTATAATAGTCCTAAAACTTCTCTCTAATTACTGAAACTGTGTCCTGATAAACAACCTAAATGCTTGAAACCATTTGCTACTGATGAATTTGATATTCTCAGCTAATAAAGAATTGCATTGCTCTCATCCAAGCATGGTGGCTCACACCTGTAATCCTAGCACTTTAGGATGCTGAGGCGGGTGGATCTCCTGAGGTCAGGAGTTCGAGACCAGCCTGGCCAACAAGATGAAACCCCATCTCTACTAAAAATACAAAAATTAGCCAGGCATGGTGGCATGTGTCTGTAATCCCAGCTACTCTCCTGGAGACTGAGGCAGGAGAATCACTTGAACCTGGGAGATGTAGGTTGCAGTGAGCCGAGATCGTGCCACTATACTCCAGCCTGGGCAACAGAGCAAGACTCCATTAAAAAAAAAAAAAAAAAAAGAATCGCATTGCTTTCAGAGTGTCAAAACCTCCTACTTATTTTTACAAACCTTATTACACTAGTTTATTAATTAGCTCCTGGCCCTGGCCCTCTGTATCTTGTTCTGAAGGGCTCTGCCTTGAACCATAATTTTAGCAAACATACTTACTGAGGCTAGAAAACGTAAGCCCATCTATAGAGAACGCCTAAAAGTCTGGGGCTGTAGTGGTGCCAGATGAGTGAGCTAAGGCTCTGGGTCACTTGGCCCTGGCCCTCTCTCCTCTATCTCTACATGCCTTGCCCTTCCTCTTGACCATTCATTCCTCCTTTTATCTCCTTCCCTGTCCTTGGCAACCAGTGCCATCACAGGCCTCGATGTCTCTACACCCTCACCCTTCAGGACTCTTCATTTGAATACTACACTCAAACCCCTTCTTGCCTGCAGTATGCCTCCACTGGCCCTTGATGGAGAATTTATGAAGCTCTTCTGGAATCCCTAAGCTTTAGTCACTTAAGTCGTGGGCATCGGGAGAACAATGCATAATCTCTCCCCAGTGTTAGGTCAGCGATTTCTCTTCCCCCAGCTTCTCTGGGCTTTCAGGCATGCTGGCAGCCCCAAGATGCAGCTCACCTTCTGGCCTACAGGAACTGTTTTCCAGGTGTTTCATTAACTGAAAGACATTGGCATTATGGACAAATGTGGTCCCAGACATTAGCACATTTATTTATATATGCTGCCTAAATCATTTTTTTTATACATCCTAAGATATGTTCAAGCTTAAAATTGCATCAGTATGGGCTGATTGTGGTGGTTCTCGCCTATAATCCCAGAACTTTGGGAGGCTGAGGTGAGAGGATCACTTGAGACCAGGAGTTCGAGACCAGCCTGGCCAACATGGCGAAACCCCACCTGTAGTAAAAATACAAAAATTAGCTGGGCATGGTGGCGCACGCCTGTAGTTCCAGCTACTTGGGAGGCTGAGGCAGGAGAATCACTTGAACCCAGGAGGCAGAGGTTGTGGTGAGCTGAGATTGTGCCACTGCATTCCAGCCTGGGTGACAGAGTGAGACTTCATCTCAAAAAAAAAAAAAAAAAAAATGCATCAAGACTTCATGAAGATGCTCCATCTTCTGGAACAACTTCACATTTCTTCCGCCACTTACTTGTCTGTCTTGTGGTCTCTTCCTGCAAAGTTTTGGTTTCCTTTAGGGAGTTAATAGCTCAGACAATGGAGGATACCAGTTAACTTCTGCAGAATATTTGCATTGGATTCCAGTATCTGAGAGGAAGGGTCTGACTCTAATTTCAGGCTCATGACATCAGTTTCTTCTATTGGCTCTAGCCCTGAAAACAGTTTCTACATTTCTCTTTCTCCAATCTGAAATATGAGGCAGTCATCATCTCTGTTGGTTCCACAGGATGTAGGAAGCTAAGCTGTAAACTCCTGGGTGCCAGGGCCAGAACCCTAACCGGCATCTCTCCCAGCTGGTTCTGAGGCTTAGTTCCCTGTGCATCTTGTTTTGCTCCCATCTTCCCTTTTCCCCAGTCATGTGATGCAGGAAGAGAGCGCAAATGATATGGAATGTGAGCAGCTGCCAGCAAAGATACTGCGACAAGTGACCATTCACCGAGACCCTATATATGGCTTTGGCTTCGTGGCTGGCAGTGAGAGGCCTGTGGTGGTTCGATCTGTGAGGCCAGGTAGGTGTCCCTCAGAGTGTCCCCCTAGCCCTGATTCCTGTCTCCCAACACATATATATCTTCCCAGAAAGCAGAGCTTCCAAGCATTCTACCTATGTTGCTGAAGAATTCATGAAGAATGGTTGAAGACTTGCCAAGCAATAACTGTGTGAGGGAGCTGGCCTTTTAAGACTGAGAGACACAAACCATTGAGGCTATTAGGAGCCCTAGAAAAAGGCTGCAGTTGATTGTTTAATAGTGCCTGGGTCATAATAAAGCTTCCCTTTGCATCGAACATTCATAAAAGAGCCATAATGCCTTGCAAAACAAAATACCTATTCTATTTAATTCCACAAGTATTTATAGATTGCCTACTCTAAACCTAGCAATGTTGTAGGGAAGTACAATACACAGTTCCTGTTCTCAAGAATCTAACTATCAGACTGTGGACACATGTACATGAAATAGGTGAGACATGTACATGAAATAGGTCAGCCATTGAAGGCCAGAATCAAGATACCACAGGTAGGATAGGAGAGGAGAGGATAATGAAATCTCTGAATGGCTGAGTGGCAGTACCAAACATCTACTGTTGATTAAGTATCTACTATGTACTTTGCATCGTCTTGTTTAATACTCACAGCCACCCCTGCAAGGTAAATCAGTAAAATCATTTCCCATTTTGCATACGAGGAAACTGAGGCATAATGAAAGAGAAATGGCTTGTCCAGGGTCACTCAGTTATAAAGCAGCAGAGCCAAGGTTTGCACCTGGGCCTGTTTGACCCATGCAGGGGAAGTAGGGCCTGAAAGGGACTATGTGGGATGAAACAAGCAAAGCTCCACCTAAGCTATGAAACCCTGCCACCATGAATGAAATAGGAAAAGGCTAAAGTACTGTCTTGTTTTGAATCTGCTAGGCATTGACAAAAAAGACAGACGGAATGGAGCTTTATTCCTGACTTGCTGGGCCTGAGGCTTTAGATGTTTACAACAGTTTCTCGCTCAGTCAAGAGGAGCAGCCAGAGTACAAACTGGTCTTGCAGAAATTTGATGAATTTTTCAGTCCTCCAAGGAAAAGAAAAAGATTTTTGTAAGCTCTCTCTTCAACCAGAGGGCACAGAGGGAAAAAAAAGCGCACATACACAACAGCAATTTAGTACAGGAATCTGTGGCTGACCCAAGGCTCCAGAGTCAGTCATGCAGTTTGGCAAAAAGGTTTTGAATCTCTGATCAGAAATCAAATTTATCCTGGGAAAGAGGGACCAGCTAACACTTAGTAATAGACCACCAGGAGCCCCTACTTTAACTTCAAATGAGACAGAATTTGCAGAGCTGAAGAAAGCCCCCAGGCCTAGAGGAAGTCAACTGCCAAAGGTACACAATGAAGAAGGAGTTGGAGGGGTGAAGAGAATAAAATCCCCAGACAAGAACCACAAAAGGCCATGGGGCTGGCATGCGCAGCCCTATAAAAGCCCTATAAAAGGCTGATCCATAATACTGCTTCTGGCCCAGGCGGCTCCTGAATGCACAGGACTTGTTTGGTTCTTTACTTGAGGCCATAATAAAGACAAAAAAGTATCCTACAGAGGAACAATTATGGTTGATCAAGCCAACAAACCATTTGTGAAAACAGTAGTAGACTGATGTTACCAGTGCCATCAAAGGACCAAGGCTCATAAAGGCGGTTGAGGTCCATGAGGACCTCTTCTGTTAGACGGAAGAAAGGGAGGGGAGGGAAAGGAGGAAGAAGATAGATAGAGTGGCCTCCACCTAAGAGACTGGCATTTTTGGCTGAAGTAGATAGAAGGAATGAATGAGTTGAAGGAATTGTCCCTTGGATGGTATTACTACCATTTATCCAATTCTTAGCAACATCAATCAGCTGTTTTAAGTACTGTGTATTTATCATCTCATTCATCTTCGCAACATTCCTATGATGTAAATGTACTGTTATTTTCCCATTTTATAGATGAGGTAAGAGAGAATCAGAGAGATTAAATGTCTTGTCCAAAGTCACACAACCAGTGAATTGCAGATTCGGATTAAAGTCCATGTCTGTCTGGCTGTAAAGAGTATGCTCTTCACCACCATACTCTGCTCCTGAAGCTAGCGTACTATCAGGAGATTCGGCCTAGTGTGTTTAGGGCAACTGCTGCTCGAGCAGTGAATCCTGCTGCCTGTGCTGGCATAGCCATTCTCAGCATCCTCAGTATGTCACTTGAGCACAGCTCAATGGCTCTGGAGTGTAGAACCTACTGTGCTGTGCTCAAGTGACATATTTGAGCTGTGCCCAAGTGACATATTTGCTTTGTATGCTCACGTTTTTGGAATTTGGACAGCACCCTTCTTTGGAGAGAGAGGGAGAAGTTGGGATCTGGCCCTTGAAGGTGGACACAAACAAGAGTCAAGGCTGGTTTGATAGTGGGTCATGTCACTGAATATTTCTTTCAAATTTGAGTCAGGCTGGATCTGACTTCTCATTCTCCCCAAGTCTCTGAGAAGCTTTTCTCCAAGAAGATCTTTGCTAAACATCAGAGGTAGCACACCCTTGTGGTACCCCTCTACCCTCACCCTTTGCCCCAGTCAAGAAGGTACGGCCCTCATATAGGTCTGCTTTCTTAACCTTGCAGTAGAAATGGGAAGGAAAGGTGGGCACGACAGCTCACGCCTGTAATCCAAGCACTTTGGGAGGCTGAGGTGGGCAGATCACCTGAGGTCAGGAGTTCAAGACCACCCTGGCCAACATGGCCAAGTTCCGTCTCTACTAAAAATACAAAAATTAGCTGGGTGTGGTGGAGTGCACCTGTCATCCCAGCTACTCAGGAGGCTGAGGTAGGAGAATCTGTTGAACCCAGGAGGGGGAAGTTGCAGTGAGCTGAGATTGCATGAGATCACACCACTGCACTCCAGCCTGGGCAACAGAGTGAGACTCCATAAAACAAAAGAAAGAAAGAAAGAAAGAAAGAGAGAAAGAGAGAGAGAGAGAGAAAGAGAAAGAGAGAGAGAGAGAGAGAAAGAAAGAGAGAAAGAAAGAGAGAGAGAAAGAAAGAAATGGGAAGGAGAGAAAACAAATATCTGCCCAAGGGTATGTGCTTTGTTCCCCTCATTTATTGGACAGTAACATTTCTCAGTGTTGAAAAAAAATAACCCTTTAGGTTTTTTTCCCTCTGTCTTCAGGCAAGTCAATGCCTAAGTCCTTCCAGACCAGTAAGTATGAATAATATTCAAGTAAGAAGATCCTTCCCACTCCTCCTGTCACCTGACCACCTCCAGTAGTCTAGAAGCCATTCCTTGTGCCTAAGCAAGTCCCTTCTGTGAGACGGAAGTCTGTGTTCCTTGTTAAGAAGCAAGCCAGTAATACATGTATTGACCTCATCTGAGTTTGGGACCTTTTGCTACCAAACCATGCCCAGATAAAGTGTTTTCATCCCACTTATCTTTCCGGGGCTCCCAAAAGCCCACCTGGTCCTAGAACGCCTCCCTTGCCTTCAAAGGCAGACAGCATTTTGTGTTTGGAACAGCACCCTCTAACCAGCTCTAGAGGGCTTTGAACTGCTCCCTCCTGAAGTCCAGGACGTGTCTTCCTTGGCATGGGAAGGAGAGAAAACAAATATCTGCCCAAGGGTATGTGCTTTGTTCCCCTCATTTATTGGACAGTCTCCATTCTCTGTCTTCATTCCTCTGCCCTCCATCTGCTTATAGGCAGCAGTAGCAGCAGCACAGAGCTCGAATAGCACCCCCTACACCACCACTGCTCAGCCTGCACCATCTCCAGGCCTCAGCACCCACTTCAGCTTCTGCAGGCACAGGGGACTTTCCCAGACCTGGACTTTCCCAGCAGTAGCCCTAAGCCCTCACACTTCTCTCCTCTCCTTTGCAGGAGGCCCCTCTGAGAACAAGCTCCTGGCTGGTGACCAGATTGTGGCTATTAATGAGGAAGACGTGAGTGAAGCCCCCAGGGAGAGGCTCATAGAACTTATCAGGTAACAGGGGCCTCTTGGCAGGAGCTGATCAGTATCTCTATCCCTGTCTCACCAGTGACATGGGGCTACCATTGTCCCCCCTCATTCTGAGAGCAGAATCCTTCCAGGCACAGAAGCCCTAGACAGGGTTCCTGAACTTCAGGGGCCAGCTATTTAGGGCCAGCAGGAGCCCCCACACACACTGGCTTAGCATCTCACACACACTGGCTTCACAATGATGTGAACAAACACAAAGAACTCCCTGCTGGAGTCTCACCTCCACCTCCCTCCACCCGAGGAATCTCCTCACCTCGGCCCCTTTGTTTTTGTCCAGCAGGACAGAGCAAGTAACAGATGAGAATCAAGCCATTCAAAGAACATCCTAGACATGCACAGTGCAAGCAAGACATTAATCAACTCCCCCACTCCAGAAAAAAATCAGAATCCCTGGCCAGTGGGTTGAGGAAAAGAACCTCCCAGTGTGGATACTGCCCGTAGTGTTTGTGGCCCCTTAATGCCCTCACCAGATGGGAGCAGATGACAAAGAAAGAGAATGTTGTGGGATCACTGTTCTCTGTAAATGCAGAGTAATCACGTCGTCTTTACCCATCCCTTACCCCTACGCACATTACACACACATTTACGCACACACACACCACACACTATACACACTCTTCTACCCCACATTCACACCACATACACACACCCTGGTGTAGATTTGTTGAAAATGAATTAGAGAATAAGAGGTAAATGCTCTAAATTCCATAGGCTAACCTCAGTTTGGGGGAGCATGGCTATTTCACTCCAAATGGAAGCATGTACATGCTTGCTCATTCCCTCTCTCTCTCCTTTCCTCTCTCCCTCTCTCACCCTCTCTCTCAACCCCTTGCATAGTCTGTCTTCATCTCTGCCTCCATCTCTTTCAACTCCTCCTGGTTCAGAGTGTTTTCATCCTACTCATCTTTCTGGGGCTCCCAAAAGCCCACTTAGTCCCAGAGCTCCTCCCTTGCCTTCAAAGGCAGACATAGCGTTCTGTGTGTGGAACAGCACCCTGTAACTAGCTCTGGAGAGCTTTGGAATGCTCCCTCCTCAAGTCCAGAGCATGTCTTCCTTGGCATGCTCCCTCCAGCTCAATACCTTGAAATGTGTCTGATCCCTGATGACCTTTACTTTGTCTCTTCTCCAAGTTCAGTTGTCTATTGCATTTCCCCACCCTCCACCCTCTGCTACCACACCAATATAGGGTGAGTTATTTCTATCCTATTAGGGTATGTTGGGGTTTTTTCAGCCTTGTCCCTCAGAAGTCACTGCTTTGCTTTTAGTGGCTATCTTTGCACTCTAGAACAAGGTTGGCTGATTTTGTGAGGGGCTCCAGAGCTCCTTCAGGGTTAAAGCAGAGCACATTCTTGATAACCTTGGGAGCCAGTGGGTATTCATTCATTCAGTCAATCAACCCATATTTGTTATTGTCCTCAATGCACCAGGCACTGTCGCAGACACTGAAGATGCAGCAGTGAGTGAGACAAACAAAGATCCCTGGCTCATTAGAGTTTACATTTTAGTGAAAGGAGACACATCATAAGCAGAAAAGATGATAAGTAGTTGTGCAACACATTAGAAGTTGATAAATTTTATTAAGAATAGAGAATAGATCTAGGTAAAGACGATCAGGAGTGCAGGGCACAGGGGTGCAAAGTGTAACTAAACAGTAGGGCCAGTGTTGGCCTCATTGAAAAGGTGACATTTGAAAAAAGACTTGAAGGAGAAGAAGGTATTGGAGAGAGAACAGCCAGTGCAAAGACCCTAAGGCCAGGAGTGTGTCTGACACAATTGTGGAACAGGGGAGAAGCCAGTAGGACTGGAGTTGGTAAGGAAAGAGGAGAGTTGTAGAAAATAGGTCCAGAAAATGGAGAACCGTTGAAACCATCATAAGGACTGTGGCTTTGTTCTAAATGAAATGGGGAGACATAGAAGGGGCTGGAGGAAACGAGTCACATAATCCTACTTATGTTATTCCCCTTCCCTGTTCAAGATGAAAGGTTTCCTGTAGTATTTTTCCTGGAACACAACTCTTTACTTCTGGGAACTTCCAAGACCCTGGGGCTGATTAATCCCTGTAGTTTGCCTCACCAAATGTGGGAAATGTTCAAAGTCCTTGAGCTGCAGGCCTTGGCATTTCTTGAATACCCAGAATCAAGGGCAACTTCACTCTACTTCTTAAATGACTTTGTTCACATAAACATTTGAGAAGGGCCAACAAGGAGAGGGGAAGCTCCTTCAAGGCAAACTATTTCCATTTCTTTTAGTTCTTTTAAAGGATTATGTATTCCTGGGAGAGAATTTTCATACCTCACAGCCTCTTTGATCATTGGCATAATTCTTACCTCAAGAGTTTCATATTCTTCATTCTTTTGAATATTTGCTATCTGGAGAGTTTTGGCTTCCATCTGTTGCTCCCTGGCTCTCTTTTTTGGTCCCTCAATTAAAACAAATCTGCTGAGTATGAGTCATGGTGACCAAATGACCTCCTTTGGGTTTTTCCTTTGAATTTCTCCTCTCACTTAAATACTAAATTACTAACAATTATTGTACATGGTTCCCAGGACTCTCTGACTTTGAGTTCCACAGCCTAGGCTTTTAGTTTTCCTATAGAATTTTCTAGTCTACAGTTTATTGCGACTAAGGTTTGGAGATTTCTACAGAGAGTATATGGGAAGGAATATGAAAAGAAGACCTAAAAAATGACAACCCCAGAGGTAATGGTAATACCATCTTTGGATGCCTTTGTGGACTAATATGGATGGCTTCTGTCAGCCTCCACAAATGATAGCAGGCGAAGTTTCCATGCAGACACTCAGATTGCCCTCTGTCCTAATCCATATACCTGAAAGCAGCCAGGGGAAAATTCTGGTGTTGCTTCTTGTACTAGATGAATACCTAGTGCATGATACACTACTCTCCTGTTCCCTCTTTTCTCTGTAGGAGCGCTAAGGAATTCATCGTTCTTACAGTTCTGCACACTCATCAGGTGAGTGAGCCTCTTTGCCATTGCCCTTCCTCCTGACTAAGAAGAGATGACATTTCCATATTGGAAAGCAACAGTGATGGGGTTCGGGGTTCAGAGACTACAACCAACATATGAGACAAGGGTTTAGGAGTGAACTTAAAGAATACCTTCTGAACACCATGTCTCTGCTCACGTCCAAAGCTGAGGATTTTGAAAGGCTGTGCCGCACTGTGTTCTGTCCTGCACCTTCTGCTTTACCCACTTAAGCTGCACTTCTTTTTGGCTATGCTCCATTAAAATGTATCTGTTCAATGTGAACTCTCATAAAGTCCTGGACAATGATAGGTGCTAATCTTATTCATATAAGTGACCTACAATGTATGAGATACAGCACCGTATGTGAGGGAATGTAATATAAAGTTGCTGGGAGGTACAGTTGGACAAACAAATTCATCTTCGTCCTGGCGCAGTCACTTAACTGGCTGTGTGACCTTGGATGAGTCAGTTCTTCATTCTGGATCTGTTTCGTCATCTGTACATTGAGAGATTTAAAGTAGAACAGTGTTTCCTAAACATACCTGATCATAACAGGTGCCAGGACTACTTATTAAAAGTAAAAATTTGCAGGCCCCTCTCCTCAAGAGTTGGATTTTAGAAAGTCCAGTGTCCATTATTGGTTACATCCTTATAGCAATCTTAACGTAAATGCACGAACCCAGGTGCAAAACTTCCATGTGCAAAATTCAGAACCCTCACTCTAACTCCAGCCTACCTGTCCCCTTGTTAATGTCCCCAACAGTCCTCTGCACCCCAGCATGGATGCCATACCCTCAATGTATAGCCACAGGAGAGGTCATATCTGTTGGGGGTAGGGTACATGAAATCAGAGAAGGTGTAAAGGAGGAGGCTGAACCTGAGCTGGACCTTGAGGGATGGGGCAAGATTTTCCAGAAGCAGAGATGACATAATGAAGGATGGAACACAAGTGCACAGCATGGCCTCACCAGGCAAGAGCAGGGTTCAAATCAATCCTGGTTCAAACTAACTGCCTCTCCCCATGGCTCCCAGTTCCCAGACCTCTTCTTCATCAGTGTGAACTTCACTCACACACTAATACACTCACATACATACAAACACACTGATACATACACACAATATACTCAAACATTCATTCACACACCTCTACATAATAGACTCACACAGATCCTCAATGTACACTCACACACATACACTCGCACACTCATACACTTACATATTCTTACATACATACACTATTCACATATAGACACACTCATGCACTCTCTCACATATGTACACACAATGCTCCCAGGCAGATAGGCCTTTCTCAGTTCCAGTTCTCTGTCTCTGGGCAGGCAAGCCCCACCTCTCCATTGTTGTTACCAGTGGTCCCCTCCCCACTACTTTGCTGCACGCGTGCAGTTGCCTAGTGGGCAGTGGGCACTCAGTCCGAACTTCCCAATCTCCTGTCTTGAAAATGACCACCAGTTCTCTCACTAAAACATGCCTGATGTGTGGTGAGAATTTACTACTCTGATCGTAGACCCAGTGTGGGTTGACTTTGTTAGTCAGGTCTTATCAAATCTCACCTTCTTGCAGAAGCCTTCCCTGACTACTCTTTCTAAAATAGCATCTACCTGTCACTATCTCTTGATATTGCTTACTTCTTCATCAGAGCTGAAATATTATATTTTTTAACTTTTCTTTTGAAATAATTATAGCTCACAAGAAGTTGCAGCGATAGTACAGAGATATACCATGTACCTGTTACCCTGTTTCTCCCAGTGGTTACATCTCACATAACTATGTGCAATAGGTTGGACACAGTGGCTCACACCTGTAATCCCAGCACTTTGGAGGCCAAGGCAGGTGGATCACTTGAGGCCAGGAGTTCAAGACCAGCTTGGCCAACATGGTGAAATCCTGTCCCTACACAAAATACAAAAAAGTTAGCCAGGAGTGGTGGAGCGCACTGTAGTCCCAGGTGTTCTGGAGGCTGAGGCATGAGAATCGTTTGAGCCCAGGAGCACAGGTTGTAGTGAGCTGAGATCACACCACTGCACTCCAGCCTGAGTGATAGAGCGAGACTCCATCTCAAAAAACAAAACAAAACAATACAAAACAAAGAATATGTGCAATAGCAAAACCAGGAAAAATGATACAACATATGTATATGGTTCGATATGAATTTATCATATGTGAGTTTATATGTCTACCAACACAGTCAAGATACCCCATTTACCATAATATAGTTATTACACATTGCATGCCTGTGTCAATGTATCTTATGTACCCTAGAAATATATATACTTACGATGTACCCACAAACATTTAAAATTTTTAAAAGTCGCTGGACAAGTCTATCACCAAAAGGATTCCTCACTCACTTCACCCCCTACCCCCAATCCCTGTCAACCACTTTCATTTCTTTAATATTATCATTTCAAAAATATTATATAAAGGGAAGCAAGGCAGTGTGGCTGGCTCTTATCTGGAATTCAGCTACTTAGAAAGCTGAGGTGGGAGGATCACTTGAGGTCAGGAGTTTGAGATCAGCCTGAGCAACATAGAGTGACACTTCATCTCTAAAAATTTTCTTTTTAATTTAGCCAGGTATGCTAGTGCACACCTGTAGTCCCAGCTACTTGAGAGGCTGAGGCAGCAGGATTGCTTGAGCCCAGGTGTTAGAGACTGCAGTGAGCTATGATAGCACCACTATACTCCAGCCTCGGCAATAGAGCAAGACCACTTCTCTAAAAAAACAGACAAAAAGGCCGGGCATGGTGGCTCACACCTGTAATCCCAGCACTTTGGGAGGCCGAGCTGGGTGGATCATGAGATCAGGAGTTCGAGACCAGCCTGGCCAGCATGGTGAAAACCCATCTCTACTAAAAATACAAAAAGTTAGCCAGGCATGGTGGTGTGCACCTGTAGTCCCAGCTACTTAGGAGGCTGCACCAGGAGAATTGCTTGAACCCGGCAGGCATAGGTTTCAGTGAGCCGAGATCACACCACTGCACTCCAGCCTGGGCAACAGAGCAAGACTCCATCTCAAAATAAATAAACAAACAAACAAATAAATAAAATATAAATATAATTATATAATATGTAACCTTTGGGGACTGGCTTTTTTCACTTAGCAAAATGCCCTCAAGATTCATCCAACTTGCTGCATGTATCAATATTTTGTTCCATTTTATTGCTGAGTAGAAGTCCACGGTATTCCATGGTGTGGATGTACCACAGTTTGTTTAATCTTGCACCCATTGAAGGGCATCTGGGTTGTTTCCAGTTTTTGGCTGCCACCGATAAAGCTGCTATAATATTTGTGTACAGGATTTTTGTGGGCATAAGTTTTCATTTCTCTGAGATAAATGCCCAAGTGTACGATTGCTGGGTCAAATAGTAAGTGTATATTTAGCCTATTAAAAAACTGCCAGACTGTTTTTCAAAGTGGTTTTGCATTTTACATTCCCATGAGATATTATATTTACATGTTTATTTTCTCTGTCCCTCCTTAGAATGTCTGCTCCATGAGGGTAGGAACTATGTTTTGTTACTGCTGTATCCCCAGCACCTGGCACAGAGTAGGCACTAATAAATATTAGTTGAAGGAATGAAGGAAATCCAGCTTCCAGCCATCAAAGCAATCTAAACTAAAATCAAGTGTCCAAACTTAGGTGCAGAAAAAAGGGCCTAACATTCCCCCCAATCTCCATCTCAACTTTCCCATCCCAGTGCCTCCAACATTCCCTTACCCCCTGTTCTGCTCACTCTGCAGGTCCCAACTCCTGGCCCCTTTGCTGTGGTCAGGCTGATTTCCTTCTCCTGCTTAGGAACATTTCCTTCTTAGGTCTTACTGCCCTATGGACTTTTGTCCTTGTGCTATTCCACATCTCTTCTAATACATGTCTGTTTCTTTTAAGACCTGGTTTGATACTCATATTCTCCAAACTGCTTTGCCTAATTAATCTCAATGAGCATTTCCCTAATTTGTTCATTCACTCATCAAGCCTATTAAATACTTACTATTCTGCACACTCTTCTAGGCTGGTAATATAGCAGTGCACAAGACAGACATGGTCCCTGCCCTCACCGAGCTTACATTCTAGTTCTCAGCCTTGTGCTCTCTAAACCCTTGGAGCATAGAGGTGGATGAGCACATACACACAGGAGTAATTGTCAAAACATTTAATTATCTGTACAGTAGGAGTCAACCCAGTCAAAATATAAGCCGGTAATAGCTCCAGAGCAGAGTCTTGCAGGCCTCCTACTTGTGCCAGATGTTAATCCTTTAGTTGATCTGTGTTTGTAAGGAGGTCCAGAAGGAGAGATCAGGTGGCATCCAGGAAGCTTAGGGCAGTGCATTCTTACCAATCAGTGTGAAAGAATCTTTCCATATTTTACAACTGGTATGGCCATCCCGACTGAATGTCAGCCTTCCATACATGTAGAGTCGATCCTCATTATTTGCAGATTCCTTATTTGCAAATTTGCCTACTCCCTACAATTTATTTATAATCTCCAAAATCAATACTCACGGCACTTCCCTGGTCATTTACAGACATGTGCAGAATGTGAAAATTTTGATTTACCCAATGCACACGTTCCCAGCCGAGGTGGGACAAGGTAATGCTCTGCCTTCTTGTGTCAGTTCCCATACAGAGGTAATCAGAGGATGGAGACGATAGGGGGCAGTGCAGTGTAGTGCAAGAAGCAAACTGCAGTCCTGGGGCCAGTTGGACGGGGTTGGAATCTTGACTCTGGCACCTGTGAGTGGAGTGGCCTCAGGCAAGTCACTTAACACTTGTGAGCTTCATTTTCTCTTTGTAAAATAAAGAACATAGAAGCTACTAGGATGAGTTGTTTTAAAAATTTAACACCATAATCTATGTGAAATATTGGAGTAACAGTTCAATATTCACTAATTCAGTGTTCACAGAAATGTTATAGAACATAACTACAATAACAAGACTCCACTGAGAGATCTTCTCACTTTAGCAGTACTGAAAGCTTCCTGAATACCTCTAGCATGTGTTTAATGTTATACCTCCTACATCACAGAAAATAATACTGTGTTGACAGCAGGCACTTGGTATCTCATGGGTGTGAGGAGACCTGCCTCTTACTGAACTCCTGTCATATTAAAGCTTGATTACCACTTCTTCCAGAAGACAACCTCCTGATAAGTCCAGGATGTGGCCCAGGAATCTGTATTTGTAATAAAAATTTAGGAAACAATGGACCAGACAATCTGCAAGTCTCTTTCTATAAATAGCTCCTACATTCTGTGACTGATAATAGTCTAATAGCTACTCCTACATACTGTGGCTGATAATGGTTCTTTCTTGTTTTGGTGTGTGTGTGTTTTTTATTTTTTGAGACAGAGTCTTGCTCTACCACACAGGCTGGAGTGCAGTGGTGCCATCTCAACTCACTGCAACCTCTGCCTCCCGGGTTCAACGATTCTTCTGCTTCAGCCCCCGCCCCCCACCCAGGAGCTAGGATTACAGGCATGTGACACTACATTGGCTAATTTTTGTATTTTTAGTAGAGATGAGGTTTCACCATGTTGGTCAGGTTGGTCTCGAACTCCTGACCTCAAGTAATCTGCCCGCCTCAGCCTCCCAAAATGTTGTGATTATAGGCGTGAGCCACTGTGCCTGGCTTGATTATGGTTCTTGACCCTGATTATGCACTAGAACCATCTGAGAACCTCTGAAAACTATCAGTTCTGATTTATTCGAGCAGCAGAGACAGGAAAAAAAAAAGAAAACATAAAAATATTAATGCTTGGGCTCTTGCCCTGACTCATTGAATTAGAAGCTCTGGAGATGAGGCCCTGGTATTGGTCTTTTGAAAAGGCTCACCAGGCTGGGCACAGTGGCTCATGCCTGTAAACCCAGCGCATTTGGAGGCCAAGGTGGACGGATCACGAGGTCAGGAAATCGAGACTATCCTGGCCAATATGGTGAAACCCTGTCTCTACTAAAATACAAAAAAATTAGCCGGGCATGGTGGTACGTGCCTCTAGTCCCAGCTACTCGGGAGGCTGAGGCAGGCGAATCGCTTGAACCTGGGAGGCGAAGGTTGCAGTGAGCCGAGATTGCATACTGCACTCCAGCTTGGAAAACAGACCGAGACTCT
>CAUYLG010042238.1:0-28984 GCA_963573385.1 Cacajao melanocephalus
TTTGTTAAATCACAAAACCAAAAACCCGCTTCTAATAAAATTTCCACTTTATTTAATGTTTTTTTTTTTTTTTTACTACAACCTAAAAAAAAAAAAAAAAAAAAAAAAAAAAAAAAAAAAAAAAAAAAAAAAAACCATGACCTGCTGAGGTGATTGCTGAAGGCAAAGAGAATACAGAATGGGTAGGAGAAAGAAGGTAGTCATCAATACCAGCTATGACCACGTGAACAGCTGCAGAAACGAGGACTGTAATTGTCATGAGTATTTCCTCCTGCTTTTGTTAAAAACATGTTTGTGGGTGTATGCACTTGTACTAAGAAAATATCTCCATTTTATTTTCTTTCTCCTTTATCATGTGACATAAGATTAGTTGACTTCACGTCAGCATTTAAGTATTAACTTTATGTATTGGTATTTGGGTTGGGGACTGGTGCATTTCCAGTTGTACAAAGGAGAGTTGTATTATGTTGGCATAATTATGACCCTATTATTGTCTTTATTTGAAGATTATGTATGACCTCAGGAGATGTATATGGGTTCAAGTTGACAAGGGGTGGACTTACGATGGTTAACACTGTCAATTTGATTGGATTAAAGGATACAAAGTATTGATCCTGGAAGTGTCTGTGAGGGTGTTGCCAAAGGAGATTAACAATTGAGTCAGTGGTCTGTGAAAGACAGACCCACCCTTAATCTCTTGGGGCACAAACTAATCAGTTGCCCACGTAATTAGAATATAAGCAGGCAGAAAAATGTGAAGAGAGAGACTGGCCTAGTCTCCCAGCCTACATATTTCTCCTATGCTGGATGCTTCCTGCCCTCGAATATTGGACTCCAAGTTCTTCAATTTTGAAACTTGGACTGGCTCTCCTTGCTCCTCAGCCTGCAGAAGGCCTATTTGAGACCTTGTGATCGTGTGAGTTAATATATACATATGTGTGTGTGTGTGCATGTATATACATGTGTGTGTGTGTGTGTGTGTGTGTATCCAATTAGTTCTGTCCCTCTAGAGAACCCTGACTAATACACCATTCAATCCACTACACCCACCAACATTGAGAACATAGAAAAAGAAAAATGCCCTAGGGATACCACAATAAGTTCAGTTTTTAGTATGCTGTGTTGATGTGTTTGTGAGATTTTTGAATAGAAATATCCAGTAGGTGATTAGATATAGAAATCTAAAGCCATGTGCCAGCCATAAATGCTGGGAAATCTGAAATCTTCTGTAAGGGGGTGAAGGAAGCAACTCATAGGGTGGAGGACATGCCCCCAAACACATCTTAGGACAAAGTGAAGAAGATCAGGACAGAAGAGACACAAAACTTTAGGTACAAAAGGAGAATGAGTTCCTAAAAAAAAAGCCTCCTAAGAAATAGCCCAAGTGTCTTGAGGCCAACCTGAGGAATAACAGAAAAGAAGAGAGGCGTCAAGGAAGAAGGGATTGCATGCAATGATGAAAGCCATGATGCAACCAGTGGAAGAGGTCCCGAGCAGTGGCTGCAGGGTTTAACTTCATTATGATGTCTGGGACCTTAGTGAATGCAGTTTCAGGTTAGTTGGGGGTGAAATCCAGATGGCATAGACATAGGAGAAAGAGAGAAGGGCTGTCCTCAGAGTGGACAAAGAATGGAAGTGACCTGAGCTACAGAGGGTGCTCCAAGAAGAGGAAAGATCCAAAGTCAAGCCAAAGGAGCAGGATCGATGGGTGAAGGTTCGAGAAAGTGCAAGTGAGAGGGAATGGATTCTTAGGCAGAGATTTTAGACTGACAGCATAGGGAGAATAAGGGCTTTTTGTTTGTTTGTTTGTTTGTTTGTTTGTTTGTTGGCTGTAGAGAGGGAATTTTCAAAAGATGGGGGTGGATGTCAGAAGCTCGAAGGCAGGAAGTAGAGAAAGATGGTATCTGCTGCCATCTTTTCTCTGTAAGTAGAAGATAAGGTTATCTGCAGGGAAGGAGTGGGAAGTGGTGGGTGGGAACTTTGAGAATTGTCAAGAAGGTTTTAAATAGCTACTATGGGTAAGAAAGTTGACTCCAGAAACAGAAGGATTGCTTGAGACCATGTATGTTCTCACGCAGCAATCTGCATAGTGGTATGAATTTCCCCAGGGGTCCTTGTGAGTCACAGAGACAGTTGCATCAACGCAGAGTTCAGGTTGAGAAAAATGCAATGAATGATTAACAAGAAAAAGACTTAAGGACATGACAGAGATGCTTGAAGGGATGGACCCTAAAGCCCAGGTTGACAAAGGAAAAAAAAGGAAGGAGGGAAGGAAGGAAGGAAGGAAAGAAGAAAGGAAGGAAGGAGGGAGGGAGGGAGGGAAGAAAAGGGAGACATCTGAGAGAGGACAGGTGACTCAGAGGCTCTGAGCTTGGATTAGGAGCTCTGACCTAGACGGGCCTATGGCTTGCATGGTGCCATGTCTGTAGCTGAATTTTCTCCAGCCAGGTCTAGTAGCAGAAGGGGCCTACATTCTGTGCTATGAAGATGTCAGCTTCATTCTCAAGGGACTATGCTCTGAGGGAGCCCTCATCCTGGTGAGCAGGACAATGAATCAATGGATTGTTCCCAAGATTGTTGCCCAAGACATTTCATTCCTGGGAACCACTGCAGAGCCTAACACTCCACCCCACAACATCCCCATCAACCAACACTCACCTAATGCCAACACAGCTCTTCTGGAAAGAGCTCTTCTGGAAAGATGCCTCAGGCCACATAAAGAAAATTATGGGTCCAACTCCAACCTACCAACTTTCCAGCTTCTTTCTCTAGCTGAGCTTGAGCAAAGACAATCTTCTTGGGGTCAATTTAGACAGCTGAAGATTTGTGTTCTAGTCAGGCAATCTGAGGTGGCAAGAAGTCATCCTGAGGAGCCCACAGTGCACCAAATGATGATGGTGCCATTAGATGTGCCAATCCAGTGAGCTTCATGCCTGTGGAACCCAGCCAGGCATGTGGAGAGGCACAGGTGTGTAGAGGTTTGTTATAATTTATCTTTTCTCAGCATGTGAATCTGTCACTAAGATTTGTAAGTGAGCAAGTTTCTAAATCATCCATAGCTCCAGGATCCTTCAGTGTTGGGTTAAAGAAAGGACACTGTTCTTGGCCTCAAAACTCTAAGGTACATTGGCTTGTCTTGTGCTACTGAAAACTAATGAGGTGGCTTTGAACAAATTCCTTACCCTCTCTGGATACCATGTTCCTCATTTATATGGTGAGGGACACTGCTACCAACCTTCTAGGGCTCTTGCATTAAATTAAGGGCAATAAGGAAATCTTCCTGGCATAGGTCTTAGCAATACCAGGTGCTCAGGCAATGTGCCTGCTCATGACCACAGCCCCAAAGGGACTTCTCCTGAAAAGCTGGACGCCTTTGCATCCCAGCATCATGGCTGGAGGCACCAGTAGAGGGAAGAATTTTGCTTTTCTGCTACATGTATGGCTGTGGCTTTGGTCCTCACTGGACTTCACAGTACTGGCTCCAGTTCAGCCTGGTCTCTGAGCAGAATAATTTTGTGAGACACCTTTGAAATCAACTAGGCTAAGCCTCATCATCAGCCACTTGGAAATACTGATTATTTTTTTCTGGAAAATTCTTTCCCTTTAGAAGCACTCTTTGACTCTAGAAAGAAATTGCTTGGAAGAACTTATGGAAAAATAGAAATTCATTTTGTTTGCATATCTCATCCCTGTTTTATTGGTTTATCTGCATTTGTTAGGTAAGTGAGTAGATGAATGAATGGAGATTGTGTATCAGGTATCATTGGTGATGGATTGAGTAGGCTCTGTGGCTCCTTCTAGCTCTGGGTATTGTGGAAAGCTGTGAAGAAACTCCAGGGAAAGCATTGTCAGAATCAGTGAGCAAGTGGGGGAGGACTTTGGCTTAGGTTCAGTTTGGTTTGGGTTGGTGACTTGGTGGCTGTAGACTCCTCCATCTGTCCTAAACTACCACAGCACGGTAGCCTCCTACTTCACCTGCCATCATGACCTGCCTGAGCATTGACTTCCAGTCCTGAGAACCAGGAGAAATACCATGAATTTCTACATATCTGAACCCAAAGTGCCAGAACAACCAGGATCCAATAGCCTCGATGCAGATAAATGAGGGATGACTGTAAATAGCTTTCATTCAAGAATGGATGATGAGAAGTGAGTTGGGGAGGATATAGAGAAGCAGCAAAACCTCAAGTCTCTTTTAAGACTCTAAAAATAATATTTTGCAGAGATCCTTGGAGGGACCTCACCTCTCTTCAGGCCAAAGATTCAGGCAGCTAGAGTCCCCCAACAGTCTTAGCCATATATTACTTTGCTAGTGCTGCCGTAACAAAGTACTACAGACTGGGTGGCTTAAACAACAGACATTTATTACAATTCTGAAAGCTAGAAGTCCAAGACCAAGATGTCAGCAGGACTGATCTCTCCTGAGGTCTTTCTCCTTGGCTTATAGATGGTCATCTTTTTGTGTCTTCACCGTTTTTGTCCTGTTGGACTTCACCGTCTCTTCCAGTCCAGCCTGGTCTCTGAGCAGGTTCTGTGAAGTCCACTGAGGACCAAAGCCACATAGTCTTCCCTCCATGTGTGTCAGTGCCCCAATCCCCTTTTCTTATAAGGACACCGATCATACTGAATGACGACTCACCCATGTGGCCTCACCTTACCTCAATTATCTCTTTAAATACCATATCCACAAACACAGTCGTAGTCTGAAGTACTGGGGGTTAGGTTGGCAGAACAAAATTCATTCCCTAACACCCTGTAACCAGTTTATTGAATGGGCTGGCACTGTAGGGTACAAACAGAAAGCCACGTCATTCTTTCTCATCATATCTCTTTACGACTAGGAGACACAGCCTTCAGCATCTATGCATCTCTCCTCCTAGCACCGCCCTGCGTAAAGTCTCTGGCTAGCCTCAACTTTTCCAGTCTCCTTCAATAAATAGACCAAATAAAAGCTTATTTAAGTTTAACACAAAAGTTCTCTGACTCTTTGTGGAATTTACAGCTTCTCCCCTCTTCTCTATGTTCTTTCTATCCCCAGCCTCTCCATCACCCCTTCCCCCATCCACCTGCCCCACAGGCTGCAATACCATCCATGACCTCCATTCTGAGTCAGGTGCAAGCTCGTATGTTTCCCTCAAATTCCAGAAGGTCATGGATCAAACTCCAAGTGGGTTTATTGATACTCCCTTCCTTGGTTTTAGGTAAGTGGTGGGAAAATGCCCCCTTCCTCTCTCCCATGAGCTGGGAGTGATATTCAGCCAAATATCCCTGCAAAGAAATCGTCCCTGGCTACTTCTCTACCTACCTTTAGGCTCAGAACTGAGAAACTGAATCTGCAATTTCTTCATATGCTATGCATGGTTGCTTGCCACCTAGTTTATTGGTGTCATGCATTGGAACCTCAGCAGAAACGAATACAGAAAGTCTCAGTTTAACAGTTTAACATCCTTCACAATTTTCTTTTTGCATAAATTCAGAGCCAACTGTCTGTCAGCTCCCTTTCAGAGAATCTTAGACGCCAAGTCTCTGGAAGCAGTGCCTGGCCTGTGGCTCCCAGGAGGCGACTGGCTGAGGCAGGATCTGTGTCCCAATGTCATTCCTCCTGCCCAGGCTACAATCTTCCCAATATACCACAAGTACATTGTACCTGCATCTACAGGGTTTCAGAAGCTTGCTTTCCCAAGTTGAATAATGCTAATGTGTTAAACATATATTCATGCAATACGTTTATGGTTAAAAAATGCCTCCAGCTCTGTGTGTTGAAAGCTTTTGTCTCCATTTTCCTAGGAGTAAATCATTATTGAAATCAAAAAGAAGAGCTTGGCTCAGCAGCAAAAAACAAAAAACAAAAAACACGCCTTGTGGTTTGTCCCTAGCATTGCAATCTATTCCTAGGTTAAGGATTTTGTAACTTCTTTCTGCCTCTCCTCTTCAGTTTCTTTCTTCTCCTTCCCTCATTCTCCACTTACCTCCCTGCAACACAAGGATGTTTAAGTTCTGCACATAGTGCTCCCATCTGCTCACATCTTCTCCTATCGCCATGGTTACTGGCCCAGAGTGGTCTCTGTGGAGACAGAGGCAGAACAGTAACCAGGGACAACTACATAGCAAGAGGCTGTGAAAGTGAGGATTTTTTAACCCCCCAGTTAAACTGGCATGCCTATACTCATGTGATTTCTTTTTTTTTAAATTGGCATGTCAGATTTTAAAATTATTTTTCAGAAAAAAAAGATAAAATATGAGATGTTTGGGTATGACTATATATATATATATATATTTTTAAATCAATATTTAGGGGGTGCTCCATCTGAAATGATGAGGTTAACAGTGTGGAAGGTCTCAGCCCCCCCTCAGCCCACACCCCATGAAAGGGGGCAGATTCATGACAGTCCAGGGTTTCTGAATGTAATGCATGAGTTACTGAATTTAATACAAAGGACAATGGAAAAATCCTTTGAAGCTTACATTTCCTGATCCCCATCATTGGGTTGTGCCAACATAAAGAGCCTCAATGACATCCCAGTTCCTGTGGCTGCAACGGACTGAATGTTTGTATTCCCCACAAACATTTCATCACCTCCCAAAGGCCCCACCTCTTAACACCACAGCATTGGGATTGATGTGATGCTGTTAGGAGGTGAGACTTTGGGAGGTGCTTAGGTGATGAGGGTGCTGCCCTCATGAATGGGGTTAGTGCCTTTATAAGAAGAGACCAGACAGCTAAGTCACTCTCTTTTCACCATGTGAGGATGCAGTGAGAAGTCAGCTTTCTGCAACTAGAAGAGGGTCCCCACCAGAATCCAATCACACTCGTACCTGGGTCTCAGACTTACAGCCTCCAGAACTGTGAGGAATAAATTTGTTGTTTATAAGCCCCCCAGTCTATAATACTTTGTGATAGCAGTCCATACTCATGGTGACAGTGTCCAATAGTCTTTATTTTATTTTTCTCCAAGCAGGTGGGATTTTATTCACTTTTCTCTGGGCTCCTGTGCCACAGGAAGGTGTAGATCCCTGATATGAACAGGGCAGAACTCCTGGTTAGTAGAATCGCGTATGAGATTTGCTGTCAGAAGGTTTTTTCCTCTAGGCTAGGCTTTGCTTCTGACTACTTGGGGACTGGCACAGGTCATTTCTCTCTCTATGAAATGGGGTGGTGCAGCAGGATGTCGGATTACAGCAGAGCATCTCAATCTTGGCTGCATTTCAGAACCACCTGGGAGTGTGTCCAAAATACCAATGTTCTGGCACAACCCTCGTACCATTAAATCAGACACCCTGAGAGTGCAGCTTAGCAGTATTTTTAAAACTTTCCCAGATGAGTTTAATGGGTGGTCAGGTTAAAGTCACTGGCCTGGACGTACTCCAAGATGTCTTCCAGCTCTGCAAGCAAAAGAGAACATGCCCAGGGTGGACTGAGCACAGGCATGGCCAGCTGGCAGGAGGCAGCACTGCAGTGATTCCTCCTGGATCTGCCACCAGCTGTGCACCTCCAGCCTGGGCAGAACCAAGGTTAAATGAAGCCCAGGCTGGCACCAAGAGGCCTGGGCACTGACCTGCTTGGCCATAAACCAGCTGTGTAACCTTAAGCAAATCTCTTTCAACTGAACGGCACATTTTCTTCATCTATAAAATGAGGAAGGCAATACTTAAAAAGGTTAAAATGCAGACTCTGGAGCCTGTGTAAATTCAGACACTGACTATGTACTAACTTGCTGTGTGACCTTGAGCAAGTTACTTAGCCTCTCTGGGCTTCAGTTTCTTCCTCCATAAAATGGAAAGAATAACAGTACACAGTTCAAAGTATTAAAGGATTCACTGAACTAATTTATGTAAAATGCTTATCAGTGCTTGTCTATAATAAACACTCAACAGATGTTGGAATTTACAAATCAACTTTACAAAGTAGAGGGGTTGGACTAGACATTCTCTGGGACCTTTCTCTGTCTCTGATGCTAGGTCCTGAGAGAGACCGTGGCTTTGGCAGATAGCAGGGAGAAGGGCTTTGCAAACAGAGAGAAGGGGGGGCAAAAGAAATCTGAGCATGCATGGGAACAGCAACTGGAGTGCAGAGACTATTGGGAATAGGGATGAGAGCCAAGGGAGAAATGGGACCATCAGACTGAAAAGTGGGGAAAGATTATGGAGGCCCTGAGATGTCAGGGTGTGGAAGTGGGGCTTTTCGTGTACACTAGGGATTCCAAACATTCTTAAGTAGCAGATTTCAGCTTCAAACAAAATTGTATAAGGAATCTGATTGGACACAACAAATAAAAGTAGAAATGTGTGAGTTGCAGCCCAGATGTGGGTCTAGAGTCCCTGATCTTGTTGTCCTCCTCTTACCATGGGTGGCCCCACAGTAGCCCCTCTAGTGCTCTAGGATTTCATGGAGCAAAGTTAATGTTCCCGACTGTAAAGAAATAGAAATTACTGGGGTGCGGGAACTGGTAGGGTTTGAATCTTTGTCCCCTCCGAATCTCATGTTGAAATGTGACCTCAGTGTTGGAGGTGGGATCTGGTGGGAGATGTTAGGGTGAGGGGAGTGGATCTTTCATGGATGACTTAGTGTCCTCCCCCCAGTAATGAGTAAGTTCTCACTTTATTAGTCTGTGCAAGATCCAGTTAAAGAGTCTGGCATCTCCCTTCCTTCCTCTCTTGCTCCCTTTCCCACCATGTGACATGCTGGCTTCCTTTGCCTTCTGCCATGAGTACAAGCTTCCTGAGGCCTCACCACAAGCAGATGCTGCTGCCATGCTTCTTGTACAGCCTGCAGAACTGTAGGACACACAAACCTCTTTGCTTTGTAAATTGCCCAGCCTCAGGTGTTTCTTTACAGCGATGCTAAGTGTACGAATACAGGAACCAACTCAAAAAAATTTTAATACTCTGTGCCATGCACAATCTGTAGGCTAGATAATAAGGGTGAGGAGAGTGGAAACAAAAACACAATTATTGGGGTATCTATAAAGTCCGAGACAGAATCCTGAGCTGCAGAGTTCACAAACCTGAGTGACTAATTTATTTTCCAGCTGGTTTTTATAATGTGCCCCATCTCCCAAAGCAGTTAAGGTGCTTAACTGAGTTTACCTATGATTGAGAGCAAAGGGGTATTATTTAAATACTGCTGCAAGAGTGCCAGGTATTGCACAATCACAAACATCTCACTGGCTTGTTAAAACAAATGTTTATGTCACGTTTACAGGTGGACGGACCAGCAGTGATGCTGTTGGCCCTTGCTGGGATTGGCTGAGCTTGACTCTATACAATGGGCTGGATTTAGGTCCACTCCATATGTCTACTCATTCTGGACTAGCAACTACATGGGCTGCTTTGACCCTTGTGGTGAAGTGGAAGAGTTAAAAAAGACCAGCAGAGCTTTGCCATGACTCTCAAAGTTTCAGACCAAAGTAGCACCTGTTACCGTCACCCACATTCCATTAACCCATGCATATCATATGGCCAACATCAAAGTCAATGAAACAGACAACATTCTGCCCACAGGGAGGACTTGGCAATAGAAGTAGAGAAAGGAAGAAGGGTCAACACATAATACTACCTACTACAGGTGGAGGTGATGGGGAAGCTGAGTAGGCACCAGGTCAGAAGCTTATCTACTCCTTATTTTTTTATGTCCAGCTCATATTCTGTCTCCCCCAGCAAGCATTCCCAGGCCAGCTCTGATTCTCTGACTTACTGCAGGCTGGACTTTGACCCCTCTGTTAAGTGTCTCCTGAGTGAGATCATCAGGTGGTCACAAACATGGCTTTCCCTTGGCCCCCAGCACAAATGGGCACGTAGTGGTTGCTCAGTAAGGATAAACTGCTTGACGTATGGATGGAGGAAGGATCCAGGAACCTTTCCTGGAAGAGTGAGGTGGGGTGATAAGTTCAGGGGGCATCCCACTCTCTCTTTTCATACCACCAGCACTGGCTTTGAACATGGCAATGTAAAGGAAAGAACAAAGGCCTTGGAGTCAGAGAGACTCAGGCTGAAATTACAGCTGTACATTGACCGGCCCTATGGTTTTAGATGAGCTGTTTTTCCTTAGTGCCTCTGATTCCTCATCTGTAGAATGAGGATAATAGCAATTACTTCACAGGATGATTACTATTTTCAAACATACTCCTCGCAGTACTGCCTCAAGGCCTTTGCAGTTGCTGTCCCCCTGCTGAACACATGGCTCCTCCATTTATCTGTGTCGCTCACTCTCTCATTTCAGTAGGGTCTTGGCCAAAATAACATCTGATCAGAGATGCCTCTCTTTATCATTTTATATAAAACAGCATACACTCCACTACCTCATTCTATCTTCTTGCCCTGTTTACTTTCTTTATTGTATTTATCAACACTCGACAGGTATCTGTTTGTTGTTTATATGCCTAATTATTGTCTATGTACCTTCCAAAGCATAATGTAGACTCTGTGGGGAACTGGGGCTTTGTGTTTTAAGCATTTTAACAATCTCTGCATCTCATTGTCCACAATGGTGACTGGAAGATGTTTACTGAATATTTCTTGAATGAATGAACTGCGAGTATTGAATAAGATTGTGTCTGTAGAGTCCCCACACAGTGCCTGGATCACTCAGTAAATAGTAGCAATTATTTCTAAGCGGCCTCTTCTAGCCTATTCCCATTGAGCCCAGCCTGTATATTCCTGCTCAGGAGCCAGAGGACATAGGTAACCAGAGAATAGCACTGAGCCTCTGGGCACCTGCCTGTGTGCAGGCTCAGGCACACAGTTAAGAATTTTCAAGACTTTTCACTCTTCCTCCATCCTTAGCAAACAGAAGAGCCTTGATCTTGAGAGGCCTAGAGTGTGTTCCATTATCTCTACTTCCTCTGAGGGCCTGGACATATCATCACCCAGATTCACCATGTGAATCACAAGCATTCAGCTCATTCCTAAATGCCCTCCTCTGTGTAAGGCAGACAAATCAAGCCAGAAAACTGACTAATTAAACACATGCATGGTCCCATTCTACTCTATCAGAAAAGCCTCTATAGTAGAATATATTGGCATGAATTGTGCACCTGAAACTCTTTCACATGCAAAGAAAAAAAAATCACCCTGTGGTGATGACTTTGACCCCTGCAATACAAGATTTATACAACCTCTGAAGAAGTGAGATAATGCTGGGAAAATGAGATATTAAAGCATATACAGTTTTGTGAACAACATTGAAATACAGCCAGCTTAAAGTTCAAAAACCCTGCTTCATTGGTGTTTTGCAGATGTGAGGCATTTTGCTTAAAACCAGGAGTGATGAGTCCATCCTGTTGAAGTGAAGTCAGCTCAGGAGTAACTAATTTACTGATTCACAGTTATCCTGGATCCCATGTGCTGGTAGTGGCCTGGATCCTGGGGATATACTGAAACGGAGTCTGTGCCCTCAAGACCTGCCCTTCCATAGGGTCTCAGTCACGCTCACAGTGGGGGTCCCAGTGAAGGGGCTCTAATAGAGAGAACCATGCCTTGTCACAGCTGTGATCCAAAGAACGGAGTGAGTAATGGCCGGAGAGAAGAATCAAGAGAACATTCATTGGAGGCACTTGAGTTGCATCTTACAAGACAAGCAGATGTTCAACACGCAAGACAAGAAAGGAAAGGTATTCTGGGAAAAGGGAACAGCACATAGGAAGGCGTGGGGGGACAGAGGACAGAAAAGTCACTTTGGAGGACTGTGTGATATTTAGTAGGATGGAGAAAATGGTACTTCTCTATGAGGTTATCTCTCTGCTTTCTTAAGAAGAGTACCAAACATTGCCACATATGATATCACAGGACAAAAGTTTTTTAAGTGTTTATTTTCACAAGAGTTTTGAGACCGAACTGTGCAGCCTCTGCTCCTAAAGCTGACTTTGTCAGAGGCTGTGCCACCCAGACCCATGGCAGATACATGGAAGAAAGTGCAATGGCCTTAAAAGAGGTCTTGAAGGAGCGGAATATGCCCTTCAACTCCTTCTGGGATAAGCACACACACTCACTCACTCTTCTTCCTTGCCTGATTCAATTAATACATGTATATTCCAGTCTTTCTCATCAGAAATCTGATGATCCTCTTCTCATTTTAAAGCCCATAGAGCCCTACTGTCCACCCAGGACAAAGTCCATGCCAGTCAAGTGACCCATGAGACTCATCACTCTTTGGACCCATCCACCTTTCCAGCTCTATCTCGGACTATTCCTGCTTGGTGCTTTTTGATCCCACATCCAGCAGCTTCTGGTTTTCTGAACACGGGCTTTTATTTCTTACTTCTTCATTTCTCAAGTTGTTTTCTCTTCCACAAGTACCTTTCTACCTCTCTTTGCCTGCTTCATTTCTACTCAGCTTCAACACTTGGCTTAAGCTTCACCATTAACTCTCTTCCCTGGGCAGGGTACCACTTTTCACTGCATGCCTTATTCAATTGAGAAACCCTGCTCTGGGGTCCCAGAGGACACTGTGTACCCACAGAGCTCCTTTGAAGGCTCACTTGCCAGTTTCCATAGGTATAACCCCTCTCCACCTGCCTAGGATTCGCTTTTCCATTAGGTAGGTGCCTGGGATCTATGATACTTTTAGGGATGAATGAAAATGTTTTAATCTTTGTTAAAATCAAAAGACAAGCTGAACATAATAATACTCATGAACATATAATAATGACCCTTGTCCAGATTGACTTCATCTTTATGCCAATGTAGTTGTAAAATATATGATAATTTTCAATTTAAAAATTTTTATTTTAACAGCAGAAGGAGCCCATGAAGGCAAGAGTGCCTAGGGCTTTGAAATTCATAAAGTAGCCCTGTCTTGCCACCTCCACTAAACCAGCCCATGAGGTCTTTGGAACCCTGCTGTGCTAGCTCCCTTTCTCCCAGTGCCCAGCTTAGCACCTGGGTATGTGCTCACTACAGGTGTGTTGAAGAAAGTGGACCATCTTGGGTAGGGAAATACACCGCTGTCTGTGTCTCCACAGAGGAACAGGGCATGAAGTCCTGGGAAATCAATGATGATAACCCTAAAACTCTGTAAGAACTGAGGGAAGGGAACTGAGGACAATTTGAAATATCAAAAGGAGTCTAAATACAGCAGCCATCCAGACCTAGTCTGTTCCTAGGTCTCAGAGTCAATTGAATGGTTCTACATGGTGATTATATGGAAGAATTAGTTCCTGCCAAGTCTCCAAAAATACTCATTTGAAAATATATTATTCTCAAGACGGGTCGAGCAGACTGAAATGTTGGGATTTATTTGGGGTGGCAGGTTTGAGACTATAATCTATAACATTCCCTAATATTTTGTCAGCCACCCTGCATGAATCCCAACATAGAAAAAAAGTAGGTAAGCCTATGAATTCACATGAAAAATGAGTAATGGGTGATATATTTTTATTTTGATGTGATTTTTTTTTAATGTATGACTCCTGGAATAATACTCACCTAATGTCTATCGGCAAACTACTTAGTCACAGATTCAAGAGATGCATCTACATTTTTAGAGGGGGATGGAATTCCTAATTGGAAATTATTTTGCAGTTCCCAAAGAAGAAGATAAATAGTGGCTCATAGTATAACCAGGAAGTGAAAAATTGTCAATCACAGAATCCTAGACTTGTTAAACTAGCAAAAACCTTAGAGAACATTCTGTGCCCTACCTCACTGAATAGATGAAGAAACTGAGGTCTCTGGTGAGGAGCAACAGGCCCAAGGTTACCAAGCAAAGCACCCAGCAGTGACAGAGCTGAGAGTGAGCATGTGCTCAGTCCCTGAGCTCCAGTGCAACCATCACTTTGCCATGCTGCACCACCATTCCACTGGAATAAGAGAAGGAATTATGCAAATGCTCATTTTCCTTTTGAAGTTCAAAGCTACTTAGAATTCTTCGGTTGAGGGCAAGAGGTAGCTGTGGGAGCATAGAGAGCTGTTTCTGATTACTACAATGTGAGATCAAATGAAGGGATTCACAGCTTCACTGGGGTCACTTTGTGTCCAATAGTTCTTGAATTAATGGAGCCAGGAGAGTCTCAGCCAGGCCTGCTCTACAATCCACAGATCAGTCCTGTCTGCTAGCCTTGAGTCCTCTGATGGGGCTGTGGAGAAGAAGAGGCTAGGACCAGAAGCAGTTATATTCCTCACCTCAAGATAATACCAGCAGGGCAGGCAAGATCCAGCCAGGTCTCCCCATCACTGCAGGCTCTGATGTCCATGCTGTCTCATATGAGGCTCCTGTCCCATTTTAGTGCTACCCCAGAAGATAAAAAGCACCTGCTTATCAGATCCTGCTTCTTCACCAAGCTGCCTGTTGGACTCACCCTTTCCCACACATTCTCTGTAGTCCCTCAAGGTATGCAATATCCAAGCCAATTAACTCTCAGCACGGTTTTCCAATCCCATAAATCCTCCAGCAAATTCAGAATTTTTGAAAGAAGACCCTCATTTATTTAAAAATCCAATTTATAGTAATCAACCTGGAATATGAAGGTAACCAAGTTTAATAAATTGATTCTATTTGGTACACGGAAAATCTCCAGTTGCTAGATTATTGGTTTACAAAATGTACTATTTTGTTCATACAGCTTTGACTGAGTCCCTACTTTGTATCAGGCACTGGAATAAAAGATGAAGCAATCACACTTCTTGCTTCTAAGAAGCTCTTGGGGAGAGTCAGATAAGTAAACCAGATATCTGTGGCAATTGTGGTGTTAAGACTATAGAATTTTGAGGGTGGGGATTCTATTTATGACAACATGATAGAATAGATACATGGGAAAATCTACAGTTAAGCACAGTTTAAATGTAGCTAAATTAAAAAAAAATATATTTGATACATAGCTAAGGTAGAGGGAAAGAAAATTTCTCAGAAGCCAGAAATGACACGGAAGTGACAAGCACGAATCCTCAGGTGAAACAAGCCCAGGAGCCAGAGTACTTCAGGGCTGTCTGCTGATATCTGGTGCTTAGAACCCGGGTTTTTATGCATATCAAATAAGACTGAAGATAAACCTTGGCCTTTAGCAGGATTGAGTGAATCAAGATACCCACAAAAGCCAAGCCACTTTGAGGAGCAACATTTCAAATGGGAAAACAAGGAGATAAACATACCCTATAAAAGCACACAGTGATGCCATGTTTTAATTAAACAAGAAAAACATAAAAAACAAAATATTTTATAATTTTTAAACTTGTTTCTACACTCCTGTAGGTTTGTGATCAAAATTAAACTTTTCTATGTAGCAAAAAAAAAAAAAAAAAAAAAAAAAATTCCAGAGAAACAAAACCAAAAATACCCTCTAGGCTTTAGTTCTTAATAGACCTAGAGGCCTAGATAGCTACTGCTCCAAAGACACCAAGGGCAAATCCTCTCAGGAGAAATGTATTTTAAACCAAGGCTTCAAAGAATTCCCACAGATAAAGAACTAAAGAACAGGAGCTCACAATTAAAATTCACTCAACAGAAAAGGAGAAATGCCCCCATCGGAGTTGGTGTAAACCATATAGAATTACAAGGGAAAAGGCTGCAGGTATATCAATTATAAGGAAGAGAATATGAAACAAATATCTGTAATGTTTCTAGAAATATAAAATGGAATCAAAAGTATAATGAAGAAATAAGATATTAAAACTGATCAGATGTAAAATAGAAAAAATAAATATAAATTCTAGAGCTAAAATAAAATAAAAATGTAAATATGTTTTAAAAAGTGGCTACATTCAGATTTCATTGAAGATAAAATTCATGACCTGGAGAAACTATCTGAAAAAAATTATCCAGAATGTACCCCCTGCTAAAAAACAGAAAGACACAAGAAAAGTAAAGGGACATGAACAATAAACTGAGAAGGTATTAATATGTCTAATTAGAATCCCCAGAGGAGAAAGAAGAAAGACTAAAGTTAAATCAATACTTAAAGAAAAAATGACTGAAAATTTCCCATAATTGATGAGGACCAACAATTCTCAGATTCAAGAAACCTAATGAATCCTAATGATAAGTAAGAAGAAATCCATACCCAGATATTGTTCATTCAAATAGCAGGACTGTAAAGACAAAGAGAAAATCCTAAAAAGAGACATAAAGAAGAGCCAGAATAATTACAAAGGAATTAAATTAAGTTGAATTTGACTTTTCAGTATTAATATTTAAAATCAGAACAGTATCTTCAAAGTTCTGATAAAAAAAAAAAGACTAGCCTAGAATTCTATATTCAGTTCTTTAGGAAGAGGTACAATAATTCCAGAAGGAAAGTTGAAGACTACAAATGGAATAGCAAACAAAGAAAAGTTAAAAATGTGAGTAAATGTAAAAGCTTTTATTGCATTTAACTATTATAATATGTACAGTTAATTTGTACAGCTAAATAAACAGGAAAGAGCCAAAATTCAGGACAACAACAGCAAATTATTTAGAGTTGAGATGATCAGAGTTAATGTGTCATAAAATTTTCATACTGTTTAGAAATTAAAAATATTGACCAAATTCAGAATTTAATGTGTGTGTGTGTGTGTGTGTGTGTGTGTGGTGTGTAACTTCCACAGGAGTTGAAGAAAATTAAAATATGGAAGAGAGATATATACCAATCCAAAAGAGGGCAAGAAAGAAAAAAAAAAAGAAGAAGACCAAAAACCTGGAAACCACCAATGGTAATAATGGAAGAATAAATTAGTATAATGGCTTTGAAAACAATTTTGCATTGCCTAAAGGAATGAAATTTGCATTTTTGACACAACACTGTCATTTCTAAGCATGTAGTTTAAAAACTATATTTTTAACTTGCAAACTACAGTAGAAGAAATGTTAAAAAATGTTTATGAGCATTTCTTACAAGAATAAAAAATAATACTCTATCATCAGGAGAATGGATACATAAATTGTGATGATTTACACAGTGGAAACCTATATAATAATGAAAGAACTCATGGACATTGGACTTATGCATCATCATGGATGGATCTCAAAAATATAATGTTGAGTGAAAAAAGCAAATCAGAAGAATGTGAATTACAAATCATTTGATTCAATGTACAGAAAGATCAAATATAGGTAAAATTATGTGATGTGTTGTTTAGGTATGAATGCAAATGTGGTCAAACTCTACAGAAATAAAAAAGATAAATCAAAAATTCAGGAAAGTGGTGATCTGAATTTTTTCCCTAGGGAGGGGAAAGGAATGGGTCAGGGAAAGTCACACAAATGTTTTCAAAAGTTGACAATCAAGTCAGGTTGTGGGGATCTGAGTGTTCATATTATTATTACTCTTTAAGGTATATGGCTATATTACACACACTCATTTGTAAGTTTTTAAATGTTGTTTAAAAATAATAAAGAGAATAAGAGAAAAATAAATGCCAGGAGTGCCAAGAAAAAAAAAAAGTGATGGGAATCTCATGCTTACAGCAGCAAAGTAGCGTTTCAGTTTCCCAGAGGACAGGATGCCTTTTTTTGAAGAGTGAATGGAAGATCTCCAGATCAAGGGGTATGCCTGCTGAGAGGCGATTCAGAGCATGGACTGTGGAAAAGTACCAGTGATTGTGTCTGTCTGAGGCGTGGGGTTCACCAGGGGTCTGGAGGAGGCAAGGCTGGAAAGTGAGGCAGGCGCCAGCACTGGTTTGGAGCCTTGTTCATGCTCTTGTGTCACGATCAGGAAGGCATTTAGCAGACTTGGAATTTCCTCTCGGTGATGGCCTGAGATATAATATTTTACGTGGGTGACAGGGATGAGATTCATTTTAAGTGAAGCACACATAAATCTCTATTCTGAATAGCTTTGCAGCACTCTCTTGCTGGAGGATGGGATGTGAGCCTCAACCCAGAGGCAATGGGAAGGGTCTCTTGGGTAGGAAGGAGATGAATGCCTCAGTAGACACACATTGCCAGTATTTCAGCAAAAACAAGTGTATGAAAGCATTTTCTCTATGGTTGGAAAATCACCATCGTGAGTATATTAAAACTTTTTTACTTAAAATGTGTTTTTGGCTATTAAGTGCAGTATCTTTTTTGATGTTTAAAATTCAGACAGAGAAATTGTGCCCAAGGCAATTGCCAGGTATCATTCACAGTGGTTAGAACCCAGAACTCCTGGAAGTAGTTAAAACCCAGGATTCCTGAAAGCTTAAAAAGTGATGATGGGCAGGTCGCCATGGCTCACACCTGTAATCCCAACACGGGAGGCCAAGGCGGGCAGATCACCTGAGGTTGGAAGTTTGAGAACAGCCTGACCAACATGGTGAAACCCAGTCTCTACTAAAAATACAAACTTAGATGGGCGTGGTGGCGCATGACTGTAATCCCAGCTCCTCAAGAGGCTAAGGCAGGAGAATCACGAGAACCCAGGGGGTGGAGGTTGCAGTGAGCCAATGCACTCTAGCCTGGGCAACAAGACTGAAACCCTGTCTTAAAAAAAATGATGATGATGATGAACTTAGAAAACGAAAGTCGAGAAATGTTGAATATAAATGTTCAGGGTGACCCTCTCTGCACTGGGAAGTTGCAGGCAGAGAGGCAGAACTTTCATTCTGTGATAACTGATGCTTGTCAGATACAGGGTCCATGTTATATGAAGACTTCAAGAAGGAAGAAGAAATAGGTCCAATGAGAAGGGAAGATGAGGAGACAGCATGCCATGACAGAGTCTTTCTAATGGAAAATGACTAACATTAATCTCTTCAAGCATCTAAGACACCAACTGCCTTTCAAAGAGTCTGAGACACACTGTGCAGGGAATGTGGAGCCTGGTGCCTTTGAAAGCAAATTTCTCCAATTTACCAGTTGTCTCAAGCCATGATCAACTCTCATCTGATAGCGTATTCCCTCAATCTATAGACAAAGAAAGATATGGTGCCCACTTATTTTTCTTCTAGACATTCTGTCCAGGAATCACATTCACTTGTGTTCAAACTGAAGATGCTCTGAGCTAAATTTCTCTCCTTGGGCCACAGGTGGTCTCAGATCTATTTGGGCTATGATGTTTATAGCTCTTTTTTGTTATGAGAAAGATGTCATGTGCAAAACGTCACTCCCCTGCAATAATGTAGAACCAGTATTTAGTTTTGCTTTATTCTACAGTGTGTCCTCAGATATAGCAGAGTGAAACAGTGACTCTCAAAATAGATCATTAACTCATAGTGAAACCTGATGAGACAGTCAAGAAGGATGAAAAGATGCACAGACAACTGGCAGAGTACTACATGCAGAACAACCTGGTGCTCTGCGGTAAGTAAACAGGCAGGAAATAGATTCCTCTGTTGCCTCTAACATTGCAAAATCATGGCAGGAAAGAACCTGCTTCTGAAGTTTAAGAAAAGCAAACAAAACCTGATGTTTTATGGAAAAGTTACCTTGATGCTCACAGAGAGTATTGGCAGTGTTATTACACGTTTCTAAGATATGAAACTCATAGGAATTGTGATTTTGGTTTTTCTTGTTTTATCTTCCCTATTTCATAAGAAAAATGATCAAAACAGAAGTACTTTAAAAGGATGAAACATAGTCAGCTGAGTTGTTAAAATGCCCCCCAAATTCTTATGTAAGGATGAAAATGTACATCTCAGCCTCTCACGCTGGCCATTGTAATGGGAAAAGCATTTGAGAGTCAGTGAACAGATGGCTGCTTAATTCCAAGAAAATTGTTATTGGGACAGCCACAGAATAAATAAAGCTGAGAATTTGGGTCTTTTTACACTAAATATTTTCATATATATAAATACCACTATTTGTATTATCTTGAACATCAATTTATGTTAAAATTATTTTTAAGAAGGTGTATTGGTCCATATTCACACTGCTATAAAGATATTCTCTGAGATTAGGTAATGTATAAAAAAAGGAGGCTTAATTGACTCACAGTTCTGCATGGCTGAGGAGGCCTCAGGAGACTTACAATCATGGCAGAAGGGGAAGCAGGCATCTTCTTCACAAGGCGGCAGGAGAGCAAGTGAAGGGCAGAAGTACCAGACACTTATCAAACAACCAGATCTCATGAGAACTCACTCATTACCATGAGAACAACATAAGGGAAACCACACCCATAATCCAATCACCTCCTACCAGGTTCCTCCCCTGACACATGAGGGTTACACTTTGAGATGAGATTGGGTGGGGACACAGAGCCAAACCATATCAGAAGGATGGGATGTATGAAGCTCTCTTAGAAAACACATTCCACACTCCTCTTTGTGTTGGTAAAAAATACTTTCCTATCTTCCTCGTACCCATGTCACTCTCCTGAGTTGAGTTCTCTCCTAGGATTCATTTATCTCTTGTGCTTCTAAATAATTAAGTAGAATTGCCTTCTCCGTAATGTCTTAGTCCCAGTCACACTAATCACATGTGGTCACTCTATTCTTCACCTTCATATATATTTCACAGTCTTTCTTTTGGAAAAAAAAAATCCTTCTGGGCATTCCTTATCCCTAGCCCAACAATCCTAATCATAGTTTGGCTCTCTGGCAGCATGTGGCCTTTTCCTTGGCATGGTTAATATGAAGCAATTCCAAAACAAGCAAATCCTAGTATGCCTCTGTTTTCCCAGAAAATAGCATGGCACACTCAACAACTTGTGGGTATTTTTGCATCCTCGAAAGTCCAGCTGACAACCTTCATTGTCCACTGCTGCCTTGGAAATTGAAAGGTCACCCTAAAGTGGAGGCAGCTTTCCTTGTGTCACCCAATGAGTTAGAAGAACGCTTGACAATAAGTTCTTGCCACACAGTGGTGCTAAGATCATGGGTATTTGAGTAGGTTCCTGTTGGGTATTCGACTAGGGAATTTTGACTCCATTTCCTCTGGTTACATCAAATCCTGATATTCAGTGATCCACTGTCTGGGTTTTTGTCACTCGTGGCTCCCTTCCCTCCCTTGCTGCCAACAACTCCGTGTCCTCTGTTCTGAACAAACATCACATGTGTGTGCACAGGAGAGTGCTTGCACGCAAACAACACATTATCATCACCATGATCATCATCATCATCGTCATTATTTCCACACCTCCCACCCCTTTGGCCTTGCTACTTTTCTCCTCAAATATCAAGGAAAGCACCCGACATGTGAGCAGGGCCTCTCAGTGTGTCTGTTCTGCAGTTAACGCCTCCCATCCTCTCTCTGGCATTCAGTGCTCCATTGAATTCAACCAATATCTGATGGAAACTGTACTAGGCCTTGAGAATCCATATTTGAACAGAATATTGGCATTGCCTTCTGGTTGTTTACTGTCCAATAGGGAAGGCAATTGTAAAAATACAAAATCGAAAATGAAACACGATCCATAAGAGAAATGAAAGATTATGTGACTTTTCTGAAGTCACAAAGCCAGTGCTAAGAGAAAATGACAAAAACCAAGGTTTTTTGTATCCTAGCTAGGGACTTCAGTAAAGTTTTGTAGAAAAAAAATACACATTCATTTTCATTATAATGAAGCAAAAGTGACTTAGCAAAAAAAAAAAAAATGTAATTGCCCATATGTGTGTGAATAGCTTTAAAATGCTGTTAGAAATAGGAAAAAAAGAAAAAGTAGAAAGATGAAGAGGGGGAAAAGGAGGAAGAGGAGAATGAGAAGGAGGAGGAGAAGAGGGGAAAAAACTAAAAAATAGAAGGATATATATTCTAGTATTCTATTTTAAGAAAGTGGATACCAAACAGTGCTTGCCAATTACTCTTGCTCTAAGCCTCGGAAAGAGGTTCCGAAGTCATCTGGGGTCAGCGTAATTTCCGGAAGAGAGTTGGGGAATGTAGAGCATGAGAGATCAGGCATTGGGCCTCTCCAAAATCATAGTTTCTTTTGGATTTTCCACCCAGGGAAAGTGGACTCCTTCCAGAAGAATCAGGAGAGGCAAGGGCCAGGTATTTGTTGGAGTGTCCCCCACCAAGAAATACTGGACCAATATCCAAAGTCAGAAAGGGAACACATACTGGCTGGAAAAGATAAAATGTGATAAAGTAGGAAAAAAACCCATCCTGGAGTCAGATACCTAGGTACTGGTCCTAACTCCTCCCTTTGCTGATGTTAACCTCAGTCATGCCACTTTACTCTCAAGTACCTCAGTTTCTTGGATATAACAGGAGAATAATAACACTGTCACTATTAGCCTCCCAGGGAGGCACTATGGTAAGGATAAGTTAAAGAATGTAATGGTCAGGAATTCTGAAATGCTGCAAACACATGAGGGGTTATAGAAAAACTAGCACAGCATGCAATGACTCACATGTCATAGAATCATCAACCACCTTGTTCATTCATTCCATCTGTAAGCTTTTATTATCTACCCTCTGCCAAGTGCTATGCTAGATGCAGAGCTTCAGAGATGATTGAGCATGCCACCTACTCTCAACAAGCTCACAGTCTAGAAGGGAAGACAGACATTCAAAGAGATAATCAAATGCTAAGTGCAAGGGCCAGAAGAGATGGCCTCGGCTATGTGAGTCAGGAGTCATCTCTCAGCTGAAGAGAAAACTACAAGTGGCTCTTGAAGGATGTTTAAGGGTTGAGGCTAGGTTTAGGATTAGAACAGCAGAAGCCAGGACAGAAAACACAGTTTTGGCAGAAAGATAAGTCCAGGCTGCACTTGAACTAGAAAACAGTGAGTCCCCACAGAGGGGCCTGCCTCCAGAAGGGCTTTCAACTCTTCCTTCCCTAGATTCTGACTCAAGCACTCAGGGATGTATGCCTTTCCATTTTTCCACTGAATTTAGAGACACAGAAATTAACTCTCTGTTATTGATCCGAATGTATTATACTCCCTAGGACTGTTGAGGTGGTGAAAGTATTTTGAGAGTCACTGAGCATGATTCTTGTGCAAAACATCTGTGGATGTGTTTTTGTGTAGGCCATGAATGGCTGAGTTTGTATCTACATGCAAACTTCAGTAGTGTCATCAGCCAAAAAGAAAGAGTATGAAAACTGTGCGGTCACTTACTGAAAAGTCAAGTATCAAAGTCCATGCCAGGTCCCAAACACGAGCTATGCTTGTAATTACAGGGATAAAGAAAGAGCTTTTCAGATGGCTTATGTTCCTAATCCGTGTCATTATTCAAGAACAGACCTGCAATTTCCATGCTGCATTATTGATGCTCTGGGAAGGTGGAGCCCCTGTCTGCTCCAAAGAACGGCCCAAGTTGTGGGTATGACTGAAACCAAGCTATATGCAAAGATGGGCTTTAGCCCCATTAAATCCTAACTGGCTTTAACCCAGTTAATGCTTCCTCTGACTCCCTCTATATTCTTCTCACTTCTGCTCCTTTTCTCACAGCAAAACTCTGTCTGTGCCCCCTAAACACACACACAAATGCACTCCATTAATGTAGCTTCAACAATTTTTACCGCTTTGGGTGAATTTCTTCTACCCACCCACCTGCATCAACACTATTCTATTCTCCTGGACAAGAGCCAAACATTGCAGTTGTTATTATTACATTCTTATTTCTTGCTGTCCAGACCAATGTCCCACCAAACATGCATCTCTTCTCCTTTCCTCGCCTCCAGTGTTGTTCTCCTGAGGGTCTCAGTGGGACAGTCCCTGACTCTCCATCTTCCCTTTGTCCTATCTCAGACTGCTTCTCATCTTCACCCAATCCGTCTTCCACACAGTGGCCACATTAACTTTCCTCAAACACAAGCAACTTACTGCCCCTCTTTTTCTTTAAAAAAAAAATTACTGGTTATATGTTGGCCGAATGTTAAATCCCATTGGCTAGCATCCCAGTTCTCCCCAATCTGCACCCTTTCAGTTATACATTTCAATGAACACTCTTCCAACCAGCACAAAAAGGCTGCCTCAGGAAGATCTTTCATGGTCCTACTCTCCTTCAACCACACACCCTGCTTATTCCCACTGAGTTTTTGTGCCACCTGTACTGTACGGTTTCAGGATGTCCTCCTTTCATTATCATAAGTGCCATATCCCATCCTTCCTTCAAAGCTTGGTTGGAACCTCATAACCTTAAAATGTTGCCGCAACTTGCACTGGATTTTCCCATGGCATGAATTCCTTCTGGTTTGCCAAGTGACTGGAATTAATTCTTAGCTATTTCCTGGATTTATACATCAGCTTCTTAGCAGGATAATAAATTTTTTTAGGATGGGGTAATAAATTATAGGTGTGTCCCACAAGGCCCGGCACACAGAAGATATTTAGCAATTGCCTTCGAATCAAGGAATTTCTTTTTATAACCAATCTAAAATAGATGTTTTTAAGAAAAAGAAAAACATACATAGCACTCTACAAATTAGATGAGTATGCTATTAAAATAATAAAGATTATATTAGATTCAAAAATTTTTGGCCCCAAAGCTCGTTATTGTGGACACTTTGACAGATAGATAAAATTAAGTTTAGAAAGGGGTTAATAGTTTCAAGGGTTATGATAAAGTATTTTCAGGTATTCCGTAGAGACACGGGTATGCACTGGTCGGAGATTTCACAGAAGCAGTGATGGAGAAACACGAGAACGGAAGTCTCAGCAGAGGGACCAGCATGTGCAAAATATGGGAGCCTGGGGAATATTGCCTATTTGGGAACAGATTTCCAACCTCATTTAATCAGAAACTCAAGTTAAATGTCCACACACCTGGTCATATTCGTAGTTTTGCCTTACTAAGGAGAGTCTAAAGAATGCAATTAAATTGCTCTTTGTATTACAGAATCCTCCATTGCTTATGGAGTTGTATACGATATTTCAGTCCAGGCCCAGGAAGAGAGTTGAACATAGCCTTGCCTCATGCCTATCACACAGGGAGTTGTGTTTTTCTTATAGCTATGAGTTATTTTTATTCCCATTTGGTTCCTTCTCCTGCCTGTTAGTAAGGATATGAGAACTTATACTAAAAAAGAAAACAGTACAAAGCTCATAGATCAGTCTACCAAAAAAGGATTAATTGCCTGCTTCTTCAGATAAACAGATTCTTACAAATGTGCCATAACTGTGTATGATCTGCATGTCGTTCTTACTCATAAAGTGACACCCCTGTGAAATCTTGGAGCAGGTGTAGGAGCAGAGGATGAGGCCAAGAAGAAATCCCCTGCAGAGTTCCTGCAATAGACAGCACACTGACCCCCCACATCCTTTTGACTCATGCTGGGAAGGCGCCAGCAGTTTGGGTGGAGAGTTCCCCTACCAGCAAATGACTTATACCTTGAGTACCTGCACATCTCCATCTGAAAACCTTTCTTTCTCCCAGGAATGAGCTGGCTGTGTGAGCAGCAAAACAGACATGGTAGGAAGTTAATATCCCCAGAAACAAGCCTTCACTGAAAAGAAACAAGCATTGGTGGATAAATACCTCAGCTGTTGCGCTGCTCAGTGGGCGATTATTGCACCCAAATCTTTGCCTCGGGATCTGCTGTGGGGATAACTCAAACAAAGATAACTCTATAAGCCACACCCAAGAGTTTAAATTCTACCTGTGGATCTAGAAAACCAATTATAATTAGGCAAATGACCTGGTGACATGCACACACATATACAGTATATATAGTTTTAAAATAAATATCACCAAGATGACTGAGATGAGGAGGGATTGAGAGGTAAAAGAGAAAAAGGAATCTCAGAGATCCATGGCCACAGTCAGGGGAAGGTTCCAAGGTGGTCATGACATAAAGGGTGGAGTTCCTGAACTTCCCTGTCCCCAGCCCATTGTAGCCACAGCTGTTCTCTTTGACCACTGGTAGTGATTTATATTCCAGAGAACTGCCCACCCACTTTTACTGGAACCTCTAATTGCAGAATTACGCAGATGTTTTCCAAGGAGAAAATGCTGCCTCCCCATTGACTCATGTTCATTTATCCCAGGCAGGACTATTTTAGCACTCTTTCCTCCATTTTCATCCCCAAATTTATCTTGGACCTGTCAAAGAACCCAAGCATCTTGGCTTATTGTGAACATACATTAATACATTACCGGGGGCCAGAAGATTCTTTCTCTCTCTCTCTCTCTCTCTGTCTCCAGGCTGCAGTGCAGCGGCACAATCCACTGCAGCCTCTGCCTCCCGGGTTCAAGCAATTCTCTTGCCTCAGCCTCCTGAGTAGCTGGAACTACAGGCATGTGCCACCATGCCCAGCTAATTTTTGTATTTTTAGTAGAGACAGAGTTTCACCACATTGGCCAGGCTGATCTCGAACTCCTGACCTCAGGCGATCTGCCCACCTCTGCCTCCCAAAGTGCTGGGATTACAGGTGTGAGCCACTGTGCCTGACCATAAGACTATATTTCTAATCTTGGCTCTACCTCTTACTAGTCTTCTCTGAGCCTCAGTTGCCTCATCAGGAAAATGGGTATAAAAATTCTCACAGAGGCTGCTGTGTGGATGAAAGGAAATAACTATCTATTCTGGATGCTCATTGCTAATGGCCCCAATTTAAATGTCCCTGTCCATTCCTCAGCTCAGCCACTAGCTAGTCAGGACTCCTTAGGGCTGATAGGGGAGTCGTTCATTAAGGAGCTTTCCAATATCCACATGAACAGGAACCATGCCCATTCAACCCTTAATTTCCAGTGCCCACCTGGAGTCTAAAATGTACCAACTGCTGTTCAATGAGGAAGAGATGACAGGCCTGAATGAATGAAGGAAGGAAGGAAGGAAGGAAGGAGTCTGACAACAGGCTTGGCCCCATTAGAGGGTCTCAGGGAGAGGAGAGCTCAGGGAAATGTCTGTGGGCCAAGACCTGTCTCAGTAGAGCAGCCCAGCTGCGCCCAGTGGGGTGACAGGATAAGGAGTGGACCTTAAAGGGAACCTGAGCTCCCGGAATGAGCCTACCCAGCTAGATAGGTCTGGGGAATAACATGGAAACCAGTATCTCTATTCTCTCTCAGGGACCTGTTACAAGGCTGGCGGGGAACATTGATATGGTTTGGATGTATGTCCCTGCCCAAATCTCATGTCAAACTGAAGGAGGGGCCTGGTGGGAGGTGACTGGATCATGGGGGCAGATTTCCTCCTTGCTGTTCTCATGATAGTGGGTGAGTTCTCATGAGATCCGGTGATTTAACAGTGTGCGGCACTTCCCTTTCCACTCTATCTGTCTCTTCTGACACCATGTGAAGAAGGTCCTTGCTTCCCCTTCCCCTTCAGCCATGATTGGAAGTTTCCTGAGGCTTCCCAGTAATGCTTCCTGTTAAGCCTGGAGACCTGTGAGTCAATTAAACCTTTCTTCTCATAAATTACCCAGTCTCAGGTAGCTCTTTTCAGCAGTATGCGAATGGACTAATACAGACATTCTGGCAGGGGCAGAGAGAACTGCCTAGATGTGGATCTCCTTCAAGAAACGAGATCTAATTTCCAGAATCTATAAGAAGCTTATACAAATCAACAAGCAAAAAACAACCCCATTAAAAAGTGGACAAAGGACAGGAACAGACACTTCTCAAAAGAAGACATACAAGTGGTCAACAAACTTATGAAAAAATGCTCATCATCACTAATCATCAAAGAAAGGCAATGAGATACCATCTCACACCAGTCAGAATGGCTTCTGTTAGGAAATCAAAAAATAACAGATGTTGGCGAGGCTGCAAAGAAAAAGGGAATGCTTGCACATTGTTGATGGGAATGTCAATTAGTCCAGCTACTGTAGAAAGCAGGTTAGAGATTTCTCAAAGAACTAAGAGTCAAACTACTATTTGACCGAGCAATCCCATTGCTGAGCATATACTCACATGAAGATAAATTATTCTACCAAAAGGACACATGCATGCATAGATTCATTGCAGTGCTATTTACAATTGCAAAAACATAGAATTAACTTAGGTGCCTTTCAAGGGTGGATTGAATAAAGAAAATACATATATATATATATATATATATATATATATATATATATTTATAGGGAATGCATTTAATGGTGTATATATGTATTTAATGGTATATACATATCTATGTGTGTATATATATATATATACCATTAAATATATGTGTATATATACCATTAAATACATATATATACAATTAAATACTGTGTGTGTGTATATATATATATATATATATACCATTAAATGGTGTGTGTGTGTGTGTGTATATACATATACACACACCATTAAATACTATGGTGTGTGTATATGTATATATATATATATCATTAAATACTATGGGGTGTGTGTGTGTGTGTGTATATATATATATATATATATATACCCACATAATATATATACATATATATATATCATTAATACTATGGTGTATATATACACTATAGTATTTAATATATCTATATATACACACCATTAAATACTATGCAGTCATATAAAATAATATTTTTTATATTAATATATAAATATGAATAATATATTTATTATATATTAATATAAATAGATATTTATTATATATTAATATATATATTTATATTTATATATATTTTAATATAAATAAATATAGTAAAGGAGGCTTCTATATATTTTATATTAATATATAAAATATATATTATTTTATATGAAAATTTAATATATATTAATATTATATATATTAATTTAGTATATATATACCATTAAATACTATGCAGTCATATAAAATAATAAAATAACACTCTTTGCAGCAACATGGATGCAGCTGGAGACCATTATCCAAAGCAAACTAATGTAGAAACAGAAAACCAAATACTGCATACTCTCACTTATAAGGGGAAGCAAAATATTGGGTACACATGGACCTAAAGATGAGAACAATGGACACTGGGGAATACTAGAGGGTGCAGAGGAGGGACTGAGAAGCTATCTATTGGGTGCTATGCTCACTACCCGGGTGACAATTTCCATCATATCCTAAACCTCAGCATCAGGCAATACGCCTTTGTGAAAACCTGCACATGGACTCCTGATTCTAAAATAAAAGTTGAGTCTGGGCGCGGTGGCTCACGCCTATAATCCCAGGACTTTGGGAGGCCGAGGCAGGTGGATCACAAGGTCAAGAGATTGAGACCATCCTGGTCAACATGGTGAAACCCCGTCTCTACTAAAAATACAAAAATTAGCTGGGCATGGTGGCGCGCACCTGTAGTCCCAGCTACTCGGGAGGCTGAGGCA
>CAUYLG010042239.1:0-42530 GCA_963573385.1 Cacajao melanocephalus
CACACACACCTGACATGGATACTGCACACACACACCTGGTTCACATACACCTGACACGGATACTGCACACACACACCTGGTTCACACACACCTGACATGGATACTGCACACACACACCTGGTTCACACACACCTGACATGGATACTGCACACACACACCTGGTTCACATACACCTGACATGGATACTGCACACACACACCTGGTTCACACACACCTGACACGGATACTGCACACACATGCCCAATTCACACACCTGACACAGATACTGCACACACACACCTGACATGGATACTGCACACGCACACCTGGTTCACACACACCTGACATGGATACTGCACACACACACCCAGTTCACACACCTGACATGGATACTGCACACACACCTGGTTCACACACACCTGACACAGATACTGCACACACACACCTGGTTCACACACACCTGACATGGATACTGCACACACACCTGATTCACACACACCTGACATGGACACTGCACACACACACACCTGACATGGATACTGCACACACACACCTGGTTCACACACACCTGACATGGATACTGCACACATACCTGATTCACACACACCCAACGTGGACACTGCACACACACACCTGACACAGATACTGTACACACACCCAGTTCACACACACCCAACACAGATACTGCATACACACAGCTACCTCACGCACACCTGACACAGATACTGCACACACACACCCACTTTGCTGCTGCACACACCTGACTCACACTCACCTGACATGGTTACTGCACATACACGCTCGATTCACACACACCTGACATGGATACTGCACACACACGCCCAATTCACACACACCTGACACATACTGCACACACACACACCCAGTTCACACCCAACACGGATACTGCACACACACACACCTGGTTCACACCCACCTGACATGGATACTGCACACACCCAGTTCACACACACCCGACATGGATACTGTGCACACACATGCGCAGTTCACACACCCAAGATGGATACTGCACACACACACCCAGTTCACACACACCTGACACAGACACTGCACACACACGCCAGATTCACTACAGCAGCATGGATATTGGTTAGGTGTTCAGGTGATTCTCATGAGTAAATTAAACTCACCTTCCTTTCTTGGTTCTAAGGTAGGAAGGACGGCGTGGAGCTCACAGGGAGTTTCAGCCTGGGTGATAGCTGCATGAGAGGGAGGGGCAGCCTCACTTGCAACCTTGTTGGATAATTGAAGTCGACAGCTTGGGTTCCTCCCAGCTTTGGCCCCCAGCCCTTCTTCACGGTGCCACTCGTAGCAGGCATTCACAGCTCTCGGGCAGGCCTCACATACAGTTGTGGGGTGACAGTGATTGGTGGGAATTCATGTCTTCCTGGGAATTGCTGAGCCACGAGCAAGGAAAAGCCAAAGGTTCCTCCCAGAGTTACCACCTCCTTTTCCTCGGAGTGCATGGACGCTGGTGTGGGGCTTGGGGTGGCGGCAGCCCCAGGGAGCAGGCAGGATCCCTGGAGCCTGGGCTGCTGCAGGCTGTGGCCGTATGAGCGGCAAACGCCTTACCGTTGTGTGTGTGTTACAAGTGCCAGAAGTGTCCTCACTAATACAGTTAATTGTGTACCATTAATACAGACACTTAAAAAATCAGTGGTGTGCAAGTCACTCAAGAACCCCTGATCTCTTGTCCAGACACGGGGTGGAAGATGCTGGGAGCTGTGCCTGGCTGTTGAGGGAGCGGTCACCTTTCTGGGCCTTGAGCAGGGCCTGGCCGCCACAGTAATACACGCTGTGCGGACCTCGGGACGGCCAGGATGACCCCTGAATGGAGGTCAAAGTAGGAGCACTGGAGGGGGCCTGGCTCTCACCTGGGGGGCTGTGGAGACCCCATCCTCAGCTGGCCACGGTGTGTCTGTGTGTCTCAGACCCATGGTAGAGTGACAGTGTGGAGAAGCCAGGCGTCTTCCAGTTACCGTATCCTGAGAGCATCAGGAAAGACGGCCTTCGGGGCCACTGCACGGCCGGCTTCGGGGGCCCGTGCCCCACTCCCCACCAGCCCCCGTGGCTCCAGGCACCACCCAGAGGGCTGCGCTGCCCACCTCTGCTTTCACCGGCCTCCAAAGTCCCTCATGACTGCCAGAGGACATGTGACCTTGCAAACCCATGGCTGGCTTTAAAGCAGCACCCACGACCCTTCCCGAGTCCATTTTAGGGCTGGATGTGTGTGGGTGCGATGGGAATCCAGGGCCCAGCGTGGGTGCAGCCTTGGCCAAGGGTCCTGCGGGTGGACGGTCAGTTTTCATGATGATAGCAACAGTGGGCCCCAACGTCAGTTTCCATGCTGACCGTGATGGGGGAGAGGGCCTGCAAGTGGCTCCCAGCTCGGGGCGGGGGGGGCGGCTTCCCCAGGCATCAGGGACAGGGGAGCTGCTCTGGGGACTGTGGGCTTGCTGGTTTCTCTGCAGCCTGTTTGAGTCCCAAGGCCTTCTGGCCCACCTCGTGCCAGCTGTGCACTGCCCAGGGCTGTTCTGTACTGTCTGACTCTGTGTGCTTGGGGAAGGGCTGTCTAGGCAGCTCAGGCGCTGATGTCTGTGGGGGAAACGATGTCAGTGAGGAGGGATCAGACCCTGGGATGCTGATTTCTTATGCGGAAGTCGTGCCGCTGACGCGCAGCTGCCCTGAGGTCTGTCTGTGGCATTTGCCTCTAGGGGGCTGAGGGGCATCCCGAGCTTCGGCTGTGGCTCCGCTCAGCACAACGCCACCAGCAAGCACCCGCCTCATGGTCCAGGTAGATAATCAGATCACCACCCCCTTCCCTCCCTTCGTGGAGGTTTTTGGGGCAACTGCTGTGCCTGGACCTGGTGCTAGGAACTGGGTGAGATGCAACATCCTCTCCTGGAGGGTGGGCTTGGGTAGAGACGGTTGATGGCACCGCTGGAGACTCAGACAGGAGTCACAGGTCATGGACGTGAGTCCCGCCCCGCCAGGGAAGACTCTGAGGTTCAGCTGCTTGCTCAGGAGTCACAGGTCACGGGCGTGAGTCCCGCCCCGCCAGGGAAGACTCTGAGGTTCAGCTGCTTGCTCAGGAGTCATAGGTCATGGACGTGAGTTCCACCCCGCCAGGGAAGATGCTGAGGTGGATTTTCTTGCTCAGATGTGGGTGAGAAGGAAGCAGGGAGAGATGGGGACGCCTCTTCCCAAGGCAGCGCACACCTGAGCACAGCCGCCGCCTTCGTAGGAAGGTCCCACATTGAGGTGTGACTTTTTAATGTGGGGAGTTCATTGCTTTCCTCCTGACTTCAAAGGTGCATCTGCTTCTCCACATTGAGGAGCCTTTTCTTTTCTGACCTGATGCCTCTGCACCCCATGATTCTCCTTTGTCAAAGGTTTGCCTTCTGCTGGGTAAAGCCATCGGGGTCAGACAGTCCCTGGCCTGGGGTGGGCCTCCCGCCCACCACCGTCTCTCTCCACCGTGGGGCCAGAGCTGTCCGTGACACCGTCCTGCTTGGGTCTTGGGCCTTGGATCCTTCTAGGGCATGCGCACGGTCAGGACAGCAGGCGTGACAGCTGCAGAGACCCAAGCCTTCCCTTCCCTATGGGAACATCGCAGGGCTTGCCCAAGGCCACATGGATAGCTGCACTGGACGGAGACCCGTCAATGACTCTGCATTTTGGGGGTTTAATTTTATCCACCAAATGTGGAATAAGCCCTTGGCACGTGGATATTGGAGTCACAGCAGTGCACAAAGCAGAGTCTTGTCTCCATGGAGTCAGAGGGCATTGGCTCCCACCAATGTAAATTCAGTGCAGATGCAAAATCAGCAGAGAAGAGGGTGTGGGGTGCACTGGCCAGCAGCATGAGCCAGCCCCGCTTCTGGGAGTCAAGCTGAAGCTCTGAGGCAGCTGTTGATTTGGGAGCTGGGATGCATGTGTGTACAGAAGTTGTACCCCCAGATTTCCAGTTTGGGAAGGCCCTGGGGCACGTGCCTCTTAGTGCTGTGAACAGCTCAAAATTCAACACATGGATACCCTAGTCCTGTGGCTGGCTGGCCCCTGAGTCACACAAGACGTACGTGGAGTTGTCATGAGCCTCGTGAGCCTCTCTCCCACTGGGGTGTCCTCCAGCGTTCTCCTTTTCCCCAGGCGTGTTTGGAGGAAGTGGCCGGATGTGCTGGCTCCTCATCTCCTCCCTTATACACCCCGTGTCCCACCTCTCCCTAGCTCTGCTGGGCACTAGCCAGACCCCGTTTCCCAGATGGGAACTTGACTGATGGTCTGGACCTAGAAGAGACCTGGGTGGGGGAAGTCTAGGCGGCAGCATGGGAGCCTCTGTGGATTCAGGCACCCCTGCTCTCGTTTTGTCTTCCCTCCGCTGGGCACCTGCTGGTTTCCAGGCTGCTCTCGGTCCTGTGAGCCCCTCGGTCTTCCCAGCTTCTCCCGAGAGCCCCTCTGTCTTCTCGGCTTCTCCCAAGAGCACCCCTGTCTTCCCGGCTTCTCCTGAGAGCCCCTCTGTCTTCTCGGCTTCTCCCAAGAGCCCCTCTGTCTTCCTGGCTTCTCCTGAGAGCATCCCTGTCTTCCCGGCTTCTCCCCCGAGCATCCCTGTCTTCCTGGCTTCTCCCGAGAGCACCTCTGTCTTCCCGGCTTCTTCCCTGAGCACCTCTGTCTTCCCGGCTTCTCCCGAGAGCACCTCTGTCTTCTCGGCTTCTCCCAAGAGCACCTCTGTCTTCCCGGCTTCTTCCCTGAGCACCTCTGTCTTCCCGGCTTCTCCCGAGAGCACCTTTGTCTTCCCGGCTTCTCCCCTGAGCACCCCTGTCTTCCTGGCTTCTCCCCCGAGCACCCCTGTCTTCCCGGCTTCTCCCGAGAGCCCCTCTGTCTTCCCGGTTTCTCCCCCGAGCACCCCTGTCTTCCCGGCTTCTCCCCCGAGCCCCCCTGTCTTCCCGGCTTCTCCCGAGAGCACCTCTGTCTTCCCGGCTTCTCCCCCGAGCACCCCGGTCTTCCCGGCTTCTCCCGCCCTTGGGAATTACCATCCATTCCTCTTTTTTGTTTTCCTTTCAACTCCTTCTAGTTTTGTCTCAGGAATAATTTTGTGCACTATGAGATGATCAAGGTATTTTACTAACGGCATTTCTTCCTGATAATTTACTCTAGTTATTAAACTAGCATTCCCCTCTTTGAGTTTCTGTGATGGTAACAGCTCTTCACTAGAATGCCTGGGACCCAGTGTGTTGTGGCACCCATGGGGCCGTCCTATGGCAGCCCTGCTCCTGCACTGGGCCAGGGTCTCTCGGCCTCCATGCTGCTCCCTCGGGGTCCATCGTGTCGTGGCACCCGTAGGGCCACCCTATGGCAGCCCTGCTCCTGCGCTGGGTCCGGGTCTCTCTGCCTCCATGTTGCTCCTTTGGGGTCCATTGTGTCGTGGCACCCGTGGGACCATCCTTTGGCAGCCCTGCTCTTGCGCTGGGCCCGGGTCTCTCGGCCTCCACGCTGCTCCCTCGGGGTCCATCGTGTCGTGGCACCCATAGGGCCGTCCTGTGGCAGCCCTGCTCCTGTGCTGGGCCCGGGTCTCTCGGCCTCCATGCTGCTCCCTCGGGGTCCAGCGGCTTCTGGCTGGCAGCAACACAGAAAAGGAGCTTTTGGTCCATTTTGTCTTCAGCAGAGGTTTCTGAAGATTTTTCACTGCTGGAGAAAGGGGAAGAAGCCCAGTAGAAATAACAAACGAGGGGGCAGAGCGTCCCATGGCAGCCTTCCTTGCTCATGGGATGGAGCCTGGGTCTGAGGGTCTTGGAGGCCACCTTCCAGGTGAACGGTCGAGGCTCAGGAACCCGGAGAGCCCCTGGCACCGCAGCCATCACTGCTTCCGTTGTCGGGCCCCACATTCCCCACGCGCTCCCTGGAGATGGCGCCGCTTTCTCTTTTAGATTCTGCATCTCGTCGCGTGTGTCGGTCCCTCGGGGATAAGCGGCCTCAGCCACGGGAGGTGGAGCAGGGCCCACCACGGTTGCAGGAGCTCCGGGTTTGCTGCCTGCTCAGCTTCCCTCCAGAGGGGAAGATGTTCTGTGCCCAGGATGTTCCTTACAGCATCTGGGGGGGGTGTGGCGGGTGGGATGGGGGCTGCTGGTTGGTGTTTGAGGAGCTCAGCTGCAGCCAGGACGTGTCCTGAGGACCTGCCTCAGCTGCTGGCAGGCACGGAGCAGGGCTGCCCCCGTTTGTGAGAGGATGCCTGCAGCCCGGGGAGGCTCCGTCTGCATCTGTGGCTGGGGCCACGGTATCCTGCGCTGAGGCTGGTCTCTGCTGCTGGGGAGATGCTGCCTCAGGAACTGCAGGAGGGTGACTCCCCCTGCCCCTCGAGGGGAGCCAGAGCTGAGAGGAGAAAGCGCGCCTCGTGTTCTTGTTAGATGTGTGTTGGCCTCACCTCTGCAGCATCATGATGTGGAGATGGCTTTGGAGCTCAGAGAAATGGACTTGAGCCACCATAAAGCGATCCCATTGGATTTGCTGGCTGTGGTTTTGTTGTGATGTCAAGAAACTTTCTGTCTGGTTTCTGAGGAGCTGTGTGTCTGGTAGACAAAGAGCAGAAAAGCAAAACAAAAACCAAGGCAGAATGCTGCTCAAGGCTGAGAGTGAGGATGATGGGACACCGTGCGTTCTCTGCGTGACATCTGTCTCTCCGTCCACATGGAGCAGCACATCCACTTGGTTTAAAAGTGATGAAGACACTGGTCTTCACAAAATATTGATCAGTTATGCGGGGTTTTTTTGACAAAATTCTTGATGTTAATCAGGGCCTTATAAGTTTAGGTGTCCTCATTAAAACCTCTAAAGACTCGGAAAGCACAGCTTTCATGATGACATCAAGGCATCCATTGCTTGAAGAAGGGTCTCCTCACTCCAGTATGAAAGGCGGCAGGAGTGCCCTCAGGTGCGATCAGAGCAGATCTCTTGCGTGCACGGAGTTTGGCAAAACCCTTACTGGTGCTGGTCTGCAGACTCACTGCCCCTTCCAGCTTTGCTCCCCTGTGGGACTGCAAGTGCCGGGGACTAATGAGTCCTGATTCCCACTCCCCTTGCTGGGAGACCTCCAGCTGATGGCCAGGGAGTGAGCATTTAAATACCTCAGCTAACCACCCCTGGGGCGGGATGGTTCCGATGCAGGAGGAGCTGTCTGGTGATGCACCTTTCACTGGAAACCCAACCTTCCTTGTCTCACTTTTTCTTCTTTTAAAAATTTGTTTTATTTTCTTTCTTTCTTTTTCTTTCTTTCTTTCTTTTTCTTTCTTTCTTTCTTTTTCTTTCTTTCTTTCTTTTTCTTGCTTTTCTTTCTTTTTTTTTTTTTGGAGACAGGATCTTGCTCTGTCACCCAGGCTGGAGTACAGTGGCCTGTTCATAGCTCACTGTAGTCTTGACCTCCTAGGCTGAAGTGATCCTCCTGCCTCAGCCTCCTGAGTAGCTGAGACCACATGCAGGAGCTACCATGCCTGGCTAATTTTTAAAAATGATTTTATAGAGACAGGGATATCACTTTGTGTCCCAGGCTGTTCTCAAACTCTTGGACTCTAGTGATTCTCCCACCTTGGCCTCCCAAAATACTGAGATCACAGGTGTGCACTACCATACCCAGCCAACTACCATTGTTTTTTATTTCAGGCTCTGTGGGAATAGAAATAGAGAAAATTTTGCCCAGTGAAACTGCTCAGCGGTGTCTTCTATACTGACACCCACTGTCAACAATTCACCAGGTAACACAACTCTAAACCAGCTTTTTTTTTGCTTCTTATTAAAAATGAGCAGGCAGCCCAGGATCACTGGACACTTACAGAAAGCCTGTAACGGAAGAGCCCTACAGCCACATGGAAGAAGACAGCGTGAAATGGAGAGAGACTGTGGACACTGAGCAAACACATAAGACGTTTATAACTCCAGGAAAGACAAAAAGAAAAAAAAATGTTAATACTAGTCGCAGTGCACTACATAGCCTAGCTGGAGATAGCGTTTACAAAGTCACAATATTGTAAGCACACAATACTGATCTGATGAAATTATGATGTGGCTAAATTGGGAAACAAAGTAAGCTTGGAAACAGTGATGTGCTGTAGAGAGGTAGGCTTGTCTTCTGTAGCATTCAGACAACAGATACATCCTAAATCTGGAAGCTGAGACATAGCAGTGTGAGTGTGTCATGTGGAGATACGGAGATGAAAACCAAGAGTCAGCTAGATGAGTTGAGGGTGCTCACCTCTGGGGAGTAGCAAAGGGGGTGGGGAGAAGGTGGGTTAGAGGTTTGCTGATTTTCCTAAGCAGACTTAGATTTTTCAAACTATGTGCAGGCATGATGTTTAAAAATAAACCCTAAAATAAGAAGAGAGAGTTAACTTTGACAGTGGCAATAACAGAACAAAGAATGTACTTTATATACGTTCTCTTGGTTCTTTGTTTACTCCATTCTAGCAATGCAGAAACAGGCAGAAGACACTCACCGAGCCCCACCAGGCTTCTTCCCGCCTGTGTCCAGGTGAGGCAGCAGTCGCTGTGGCAAGGCCAGCCTGTGTGACAGTGGGCCGCTGTTCTACGTAAATGCAACCTAGGAAGGGGGACGTTTTCTGTGTCTAGTAGGATAATAATATCTAGCATTTCTTGAGCACACTCAATCTTGCTACCACACTTGTTTTGACAACATGAATCTGTTCAAATGCAGTTGATACACTGGGGAGCACTTCACGTATGATGTGAATTTTGCATTCTCCTGTGAATGATGAATGATGGGTTGCTAGTCTGGTTGAACACTTACAGATGGATTTGTAAGCTGGACAGTGTCCCTCAGGACCGTGGAACGTGTGGATGTGTCAGCACTGCAGAATCTTTGAGTCTGCAGATTCTCCCAGCCTCAGAATCAGCGAGGATTCATCATCCTCATTTCCCTGCTTTGGTTCCACCCTCAGTGGCTTACTCCTCGTTACATGCACACCTCGATTCACATTCATGGAGTTCGGAAACCCTCTTGATTGTTACTGTCAGACCAGCACACCCTGCTTGTACTTTTCTGTTTGTTTTGTTTGGCTTTGCACGGTTGTGTGTGCATGTAGCTGTTTTTATTCACTTGTACTTGTATTCACTATTTGTTTCCTGTTTCTTTTGGTCGAGAGGCCTCACAAGGCATCTTCTCTGCAGGTGATGAGATTCAGCCCTGAATGGAATGTTGTCCTCATGTGGGAGTGGAGGCCCACAGCGCCTGGGAGGTGGGGAGTGAGTGGCAGGACAGGCCCAGACCCGCCCAAATGGTCAAATGGTGTGACACTCTGGCCCCCAGCTTTCCTGGGCAGAGCCCTGTGCTGTCCCTGTTTTGAGCTGGGGCAGGACACGCTATTTCTCTGGAAGGGAAGGCGAGGGTGCAGGGACAGGAGGGGCTTGTGGGCCTCAGGAGCTGGTCTTGATCTGAGGGCCTGCTTCATGTCAGCCCTGCCCTGTGGACACTTGGAGGGCAAACCCGAGGCTGGTTCACAACTGCTCAGGGTGTCTCGATGCAGGCTCCTGGCAGCGTCCTGGGTGGGTATGGCTCATGTTGTTTTCCACAGAGTGGCCCCACATTGGGCACAAGCCCCTGTTCCTAACTCTGAGACATCTCCTGCATCATCCAGGAAGTGAGCCTCTCTGAATCTTGTTTGGTATGAGATTATGCAAGGAAAGAAAAAATGCAGAACTCTAAGTTTTGAGAGTGTGAGGCATAGTTTAAATCAGGGAGACAATTGTACAGCAGTTGGCCTTTCAGAATAATTAAAAGAGCAAATTGAAAGAGCGTTTCAGTGGGGCCTGGGTCTGCATAGAGGACAGGATGTCTGCTTGTTTCAAAAGACTGAGAAAGTCAAGTTTCTTTCCAAAGCTGCGGTTTCTTTGAGGCCATTGTACCATCATGTCACAAGCTTGTGTACTTTCTCCTTGTCTTGGGGCTTTTAAAGTGTTCTGGGGGCTATTTTTGGGTTCTCAACAGTCTTATTTTGGGAATCACTGCTGAGCTGCTTGGCATTCTCTATGGCTGTTGTGGCAGAATAGCCGTAGAGGCGGGTCACTGCTGGACAGACCCCCAAGGTGGGTCACTGCTGGTGTGTGCAGGTGGAGAGGCATGGGGAGATGGTATGCACACACACACATGTGCAAACATGCATACACACGCACAAGCACACAGACAAGCACGTGCACACACACATGCACACACACAAGCACACGGACTTCACCTCACAATGCTGTCACTTTTTTGTGTGTCTCTTTAAAGGATTTTTTGTTTCAGTTCATTTTGCAGGTTTGAAATAGAGATATATGCATGAGTCGTTTCCCCAGCACTATACTTTTATTCTGTTTTAAACAGTTTGCTTTTTGTGTGTGAAATGCTCAAAAGGCCTTTGAGACTGACGGACAGAAACAAGCCCTGGCTGGGTGCTGCTTCCATTAGGAAGTTCGTCCTCAGCCCGTGTGGCACCGGCTGCCCTCTGGCCTGTGCGTGTCCCGGCCTTCTCTGCCTTTACGGCCTGGGAGCTCGGTCCTGGTTGGGGGCCAGGGCCAGCCTGTGAGGTGGCTGTTGAGAAGCTGTGGGTGCCTGGGTGGGGCAGCGGCTCTGCCTCATGGGTTTGGGCGGGATGAGGCCCCACTCTAGCCTCTGTGACCGGGGGCAGCGGGAAGGCCATAGCCCGTCCTCCCCTGCAGGCTCTGAGCTCCTCCTCCAGGCTCCCCACGTGGCGCTCTGCCTGTTTGGGGTGGGTGGGATCCTGAGGGGTGCAGGTCGGGTGCCCTTGCCCCTCACCTGTTCACCTGTACAGGGACAGCCAGGGCGCAGGTGCCTGCGGGGGAGTCAGGCCGAGGCCACGCCTGTGCGCCATCTAGTGGCCATGCTGTGGTACTGCAGCCCCTCCGCCCCGGAATCCCGAAGCTCCCAGGAGGGTGAGCACATGCAGACCCCCCAGGGGAAAACCTGGCTGCTTTCTCAGAACTGGCGGGAGCACGGGGTCAGGCACTGTCCCTTGTGCTTGGCAAAGACTCAGGCAGGCAGAGGAGCTGAAGCCTCACAGCAGAAAGGGCTGGCCCAGGCAGAGTGTGGGGGCAGGGCCTCCTGAGTGCTGGCTGGGGTGCACCTGGCTTTCTCGCCTGGCAGAGGTGCGGGTCCTGCACGGCCTGGCCGCTGCCCCACTGTCCCTGTGAGGCTTGGTTTCTTTTGGGCACACAGCAGATGCCTGTGGTCGGGTCTAGCCAGGTGGAGGGGCAGCCCCTGCGCGCACACCCTGTGTTTCTGCGAGTTGCCTACAGTCATTGTCGCCCCGTCCTGCACACTGGAAGCTTTGACATTCACTTGCCTTCCTTTCTTAGGTCCTAGCAGTGTGAAGCTGCTCCCCACCTCGCTGAGTGAGTTTCTGCCTTGCCCGCGTCCTGTGCTTGCGGGGAAGGACGAGCAGCTAGGATGTGAGAGGCCTCCCAGAGTTCTGAAGGGGGCACAGGGAACAGGCCTGCTCCATCCTCACAGGGTGGGCTTGGGCAGCCACGGGGCTCATCCCTGACTTGCCAGCCTGGGTCACTCCTGGGGAGGCAGCATCAACCCAGTCTTGGGCTGGGACAGCGATTCCACAGCTGTCCCCTGCACACACCTGTGTCTCTCACACTTACGTGGCCTCCAGTGCCCTCCTGATGGCCCTGAAAGCAGCCACTGGTTTTTGTTCCAAAAAAAATTATACCTGCTCCTTGGTGGGGAACCAGAGGGGAGCCAGGTGTCCATGGGGGAGAGAGAGGCTCCAGGTTTCTCTGGGGTACCAGAGGGGTTCAGGTGTCTGTGGAGGACGGTGAGGGGCAGGTTTCCGTGGGGGACAGAAGAGGGAGCCAAGTCTGTGGGGGACAGTGGGGAGCCAGGAATCCCTGGGGGACAGAGGGGGAAGTCAGATGTCTGTGGGGGCCAGAGGGGTCCAGGTGTCCGTGGGGAACAGAGGGGAGCCAGGAGTCCATTGGGGACAGAAGGGGTCCAGGTATGCGTGGGGGACAGAGGGAGACCAGGTGTCCATGGGGAACAGAGGGGTCCAGGTGTCCGTGGGGAACAGAGGGGTCCAGGTGTCCATGGGAGACAGAGGGAGACCAGGTGTCTGTGGGGTCCAGGTGTCGGGGGGGGCAGAGAGGGACCAGGTGTCCATGGGGAACAGAAGGGAGCCAGTAGTCCGTGGGGGACAGAGGGGTCCAGGCATCCGTGGGGGACAGAGGATAGCTAGGAGTCCTTGGGGGACAGAAGAGAGCCAAGCGTCTGTGGGGGCCAGAGGGGTCCAAGTGTCCACGGGGGACAGAGGAGGACGAGGTATCCATGGGGAGCGGAAGGAAGCTGGATGTCTGTGGGAGACAGGGGTTAAGGTGTCTGTTGGAGACAGAGGGGTTTGAGGTGTCCTTGGGAGACAGAGGGGGTCTAGGTGTCTGTGGGGAACAGAAGGGGTCCAGGTATCCATGGGGGACAGAAGGAGGACAGGTGTCTTTGGGGACAGAGGGGTTAAGGTGTCTGTTGGGGACAGAGGGGGTCTAGTTGTTTGTGGGTGACAGAGGGGGGAGTCAGGTGTCTATGGGGGTGGGGCATTATTACCCAGGATGCCAGTGGATGGGCTGATAGTAGAGTTTGAGGGAGAGAGATAAAGGGCAGGAGCCCCCAGAGCTGTGGTGTCCTTGGGGTTTGGGTTTTACTGAGTGTTGGGGTGTGGCCTTGGCTGGGGGAGGGAGGTGATGTATGTGGACCCAGGCTGCTCACCACATTTGAGAAGCCCCCGAATGATGTTCCATCGTGAAGACGACCAGGGCTTCCTTGAAGTGTGTTGGAATCACATCATAATTCCTTCCTCACAAGTGTTAGGGGATTAAGTTATAATGAACAGCATCACAGTCAGAACACCACTGGGAAGAATCACCCGCAAAGCTGTGAAAAACGAGAAACTTTGTTGAAAATGACACTGGAAGTTCCAAAGAACTGAGGCCAATCTGCAGGGGCCGCTGAGCAGGAGACCTTTGTGTCGTCTGCGGGAAAGGCCTTCGTCCCCCACGCCAGGCTCGGGGTGTCCTCTTCCGTCCTGGGAACCGTCACCGCGTCATTGACACCGAGGCTGAAGTTGCCCGGGTCGTCGTGCAAGGCGTCTCCCGGAGCCAAATCCCTGCACTGTGCCCTGTGATCACGTCTGAGGAAAAAACAGGCTGAACTTTAACTTTCTTCCCATGTTCCTGGCAGAGCGTGTTGAGTACACTTGACCTTTCTAAATTTATCACGCAGCATTTGAGTTTCTCGGGTGTTTGCAGGATTTTCAAGCCCAGGCTTTGGTTTTTTAAAAGAAGCCGTGGGGTGAGGAGGGTGCGTCGGAGGAGCTGTGATCAGGCTGCGACGGCTTCCAGCTCCTGTTCTTCCTGCCTGCTCTTCTTTCCAGCCAACGTTGAGTCAGACCAGGGCCACCTGGGGTGTGGAGAGCCCCTGGAAAGGCCTCCCCTCCCTTCTCTGCAGGGAGAGTGGGGTCTGGGCAGCTGGGCCGTGCAACACTTCTGTGGACTTGCTGTTTGCAGCCTCCCTGCAGGGGAGTGGTTCTAGACACTGAGGTTGAGCGTGCGGCTGAGGCTGCACACCCGGAAAGCCCAGAGCCCATCTCGGGGTGCTTGTCACTCTTCATGGAAGGAAGTTATTTATAAAATTCCACCCACAGGGGCCACCTGGGGTGAGACACACCTGCAGGTCCAGTGAGGCTTTGGGATGTGGACAGATGACCAGGGCAGGATGGTCCCATCCTTGGGGGCCACTGGGAAGCCTGTGGGGTTCTGGCAAGGTTTAGGCTTGGCTTGGCTGCAGCCTGGACGAGGGCCCGGCTCTGTGTCTCTGTAGTTCATGAAGCACATTGATCTACGTATGTTCTGTAGCACCTTGATGTGGTCAGGCCCTGGCGAGTTGACTCCTGACCATAGGGACAGGGCTGCACCTGCACGCTCTGTCGGTCCTCACTGGCTGCTGTGCAGTACGCCCCTCACATGGGGCTGCCACGTGGGCCTCTTGCCGGCTGGGAGAAGCGGCTGTCCCATGAGGCCCTGCTCCGTGCCAGGATGGCTCCCCAGGTGATGCTGGGTGTGCACCTGACCCCAGCGCCCTCTCCTCGCATGAGCTGCTGCATCCACAGAGCACCGGGGGCTGCCGCATTCATGCCTTCGGCTCAGCCACGGTCCTACAGGTGGACCTCTCTTGTGGGACATCCACAGCTCCCAGGAGGCTTCCCCTGTGTCCACACCTTGTGTCCACACCCTGTGTCTGGGGTGGCCCCTGGCCCAGCTCCCCTCCTCAGGGAGGACAACCCGCATGGTCATATCCGAGCCCCCACCCTGAGGACAGACAGGAGATGGAGGGAGGGCGAGAGGAGGTCTGCCCTCAGTCTCCACCACTGAGGTCCCAGGAGATACAGGGAGGGAGAGAGGAGGTCTGCCCTCATTCCCTCCCAACACCGAGGCCCCAGGAGATACAGGGAGGGAGAGGGGAGGTCTGCCCTCAGTCCCCCCACCACTGAGGCCCCAGCATGGCCATTGTCCCTTGGCCAGGGTCACCCCCAAAGCCAGCCCAGTCCTCACAATTCCCTCCCCTGGGTGTGGCCACTCCACTCCCACCAGCCCCATACTGGATGGGGTGCAGCTCCCCTCCTCCCCTGCCCTCGGCACTGACCAGGGCCCAGCACTGGGGAACCCTCCGGTCCCCAGTCCTGCAGGGCTGCACCCCGCCTGGGCAGCTGGGCAAGGCTGTGAGGGGCTGGGGTGGGACTGCAGCTGCTCTCCGTCCTGGCAGGGGTCAGTTCTGCATCTCAAGGGGTGTTGGCAGTGTGGGTGCTGGTGGGAAAATAGGGCAGGTCCCTCCTCCTCTGGGGTCGGTTGACGTTTCTCCTCATAAAACGAGATGTTTGTATCCTCCTCATGGTGACCTTAAGCCTCAGGAAGAAGCTAGGGGAGGCTGCTGTGGGCTGAGAGCCTTCCCAGGGTGTGGACCCGCTGCTGACGAGCCCCCACAGTCAGCGTACGGAGGAGAGATGGGCTTCTGACTGCAGCTGGGTGCCAGGGCCGGGACCTGGATTTCAGGCCTGGTGCAGCTTGGCCAGGAGAGGGAGCACGGTTTAGACAAGGGAGCACGGTTTAGACAAGCCACCTGGGCTCCCAGGCTGGGAAGGATGGCACGGGCTCTCAGCCTGCTTCTCTGCCACTGTTGTCCCCAGAGGGGCCCTCCAGGGACTGGCAGTCAGTGCCTCTGGTGCAGATTCTTGTTATCTTTGGAGGAGCAGCAGCTGCCGGCTCAGGATGCTTGGAGTAAGAAGGGTTTGTTCCTGCAGTTCCACATCTGAACATGAAAAGTGCAGTCACCGCGTTAAAGCATCGCAGAGCGGGGAACACCTAGCCTGCAGTCATGATGGTGTCCACCCCAGAATTTGGAAGTGGCGAATCAGTGGAGGTTAGGGGTGGGTTTCACCACGTTTCAGGAGGGCTCATTCCTCCTGCGATGTGGACACAGTGCATGTGACGTGGCCCCTCGGGGATGACTTGTCACCTGCCCTCCCTGCCCCTCCATTTTTCGGAGCCCTCTTTGGGTATAACATACGCACCTTGAGCTTTGCATTTTGAGAGGACATTTGTAGAGTGGAGCCGGCAGTCACAGGGACGACGGGAGAGAAGAGAAGGCTTGGAGACATCGGCCAGCTCTCCCGGGAAGGGTGCTGAGAGCTCTGCAGCCTCTGGTACGGGGCAAAAGCCGCACCAGGCAGTGGACGGTGGTCGGCACGGGACGGGCTCAGCTCCCAGAGCTGCAGGGAGCAGCAGCGCAGCCTCTCGGTGTCCAGATACCTGTGTTTCCGCCCTCCTTGGCCGCGGCCCTCCAATGCGATGGTCCTGCTTCGAGGCTGGAGAAGGGACAGGGTCGGGTGCCTGCTGTGACTGTCCTGGGGCAGAAGGGCCTCGGGGCCCAGAGACTCCCTCGGTCTCGCCTCCCACCTCCCCTCTGGCTGCCGATTCCACTTTACGTGTTCTTTGAAGACAAGTCTGTTTCCCATGAAGCAAACTGGTTTGACTGTGACTCAGCGCCACTGGCTGCCTGGGAATAACTTCTGAGTCGAGTTCCTTGCTGCTCCAGGTACCAGCTGCCCGGCTGCAGGAGAGGCAGTTGCCACTCAGCGGTCGCCACGGAGCTGCGTGGCCTCAAGAGCAGTGTGAGGACATGGCCCAGGCGGTGGCTCCTCCGAGTTCAAGGGACATGTGTCTGTGCATACTCAGCGGCCGGGGAGGAGGGACAGGGTGGCGGGGCGGGGGGACGGAGCTGCTGCACGAAGATCGGTTTGAATAAACACAGCTGAGTGCCGTGTAGATGTTCGAGAGCCTTCATCCCCCCGTAGGATCTTTCTGTCTTCATGGATGTGAACAGCGTCATTACGGAGTCATCCGGAGGCGGATGCAGGAGGCCGGGCCTCACAGGAGCACAGCGTCCGGGGCTGCCTTGCTACACGTCTTGGGCCGAGGCCTGGATGTGTCTGTGGCGTCCCACAACCTTTGCTGAAGCATCTTGGACTCTCACCTTTTTTTCCCCAAGGGCTTGTTTGTTAAAACTAAGATGTGGCCGGGAAGGAAGGAGAGCAGGAGGCACAGAGCTTGCGTTCAGCCCGTTTTCTGTTCTGGGAATGTGATGCGTGATGATGGATCCGTGTTGTCATCATGTTCTCACGGGGCTGGTTCCAGGAGCCAGGCTGGGGGCTGAGTCCTGAGTTGCATTTATGACGGCGGCAGCCTGTTACTGCAAATACACCTTTCTTGTGTATTGATCTTTCACAGATCCCATTATTTTTAATTTATTTAATAAGGAGGAGTGTTTGTTTCATAACTCAGAATCAGAACCATAATTATTCACTCAGACTCTAGTATCTGTGCGAGGGAAGCCTGTGGGTTGATGTTTCTCATTCTTCAACAACCAGAGGATTAATTGAGGGGCCGCCATGGAAAGAAGGCACAATACATCTCTTTTCTAATGAACCTGCGTTTCAGAGCTTAAATCCAAAGTAATTGAATTTCTCAGCCAAAGCGCACTTTTCGCTCCGTGTGGGTCATGGATACAGCTGCGTGTCCCCGTGTGTTCCAGCCTGGGCTGATTGTAAAGCAACTTTGCACAGAGCAGGAGTGACGTGTTTTATTCCGTTCGGAATCGCTCACTGAAGTGTGTGTGTGGCCTCTGTGGTAGCCCCTGCTTCCTGCCGAGGGCTTCGGGGCCGGGGGTTGCCCTCTGCTGCCTGGTTCCCTTCAGCTTCTCTTCGGAGACTTTCAGGCCCAGGCGCTGCCCTGCCTGCCCCTGGAGCCTTTCACCTTCACTGGGTCCTTCTCACGTTGGGTCAAAACAAACCTCTGTGTTTGCAGGTTCTAGTCGCCAGTGCGAGCTTAGCCGTTAGGGGTAACCTGTTCCTTCAGATGGATCACAGCCGAGCTCAGCACTGAGAACTGCAGGGTAAAAAGGAAGTTTTTTGTCCTGTGGGTTAATCATAATATATGTTTGGAGTTCACGTCTGGTTCCTGACTCCTGAGACCCTGGGAGCCTCTGGGGTGATGAGTGTCTTTTGTGTGCTGAGAGGATGGCTGGCAGCCCTGGCTGGCATCAGGGTGGGGTGGGGGGCCGCAAGGCACAATTAGAGGGTTGGGCCTTTCAAAGCCCCCAACTCGGGGGTGGTCACCAACGGCCAGTGACTTCATCGATCATGCCTACATAATGAAAGCTGCGGAGGGAGCTAAGTGAGGGGTTCAGGTAGCTCGTGGGTTGGTGGACATGCACAGGTGCAGGGAGCCTGGTGCACCCAGGACAGGCGTGACGTGCAACATCCCCTCCCCCCTGCACCCAGGACAGGCGTGATGTGTGACTCTCCCCCTGTACCTGGGACAGGCGTGACGTGTGACTCTCACTACCCCCTGTACCCGGGACAGGTGTGACGTGTGACTCTCCCTCCCCCCTGTACCCGGGACAGGTGTGACGTGTGACTCTCCCTCCCCCCTGTACCCGGGACAGGCGTGACGTGTGACTCTCACTCCCCCCTGTACCCGGGACAGGCGTGATGTGTGACTCTCCCTCCCCCATATACCTGGGGCAGCCGTGACGTGCGACATCCCCTCCCCCTTGCACCCAGGACAGGCATGACGTGCGACGTCCCCTCCCCCCTGTACCCGGGACAGGAGTGACGTGTGATTCTCCCTCCCCGCTGTACCTGGGACAGGCGTGACGCGTGACTCTCCCTCCCCGTACCTTACTGTGTGTGTCCCTCAGTTTGGCTCGCCTTAAGCTGTGTCCTTTATAATGAGCTAGTGATGGTGAGTGAAGTGCTTTCCTGAGTTCTGTGTCATCCGAGGAAAAGTCACACCTGAGGAGGTCATGGGCAGCCCGGCATTTGTTGCCGGCTGGGAAGAAACATGGGTGGCCTGGACACCCCATCTGCACTGGCTCTCATGGGGGATGGTCTTGCCGGACTAAGCCCAGAAGTTGTGAAGTCTGGGTCCTTGGTGCTGGGATCGACGTGAACTGTGGCTTCCGTGGAAAATGTGGCTGTGGATCAGGCGATGGCCCCTCAGAAGGGTCCAGGGGCTCCTGGTTCAGTGCAGACATGGGTGCTCCGTGCCAAGACTTGCAGAGTGAAGCTGACGTGGGGAAGAGGTGGCTGCAGTCCGCGGCCAGGGGAGTCCTCCGAAAGTGTTCTCTGCGGTCAGGGGGCTGTTGTGGAGATGGGGTTCTCCAAAGAAACAGAAGCAACAGGGTTTGTGTGTGTGTGAATGTGTGTGTATAGAGACAGGATCAACAAGAGGTTTGTGAGTGTGTGTATATATATGTGTGTGTGTGTGTGTGTATAGAGACAGGATCAATGGGGTTTGTGAGTGTGTAAATGTGTGTGTATAGAGACAACAGGGTTTGTGAGTGTGTAAATATATGTGTGTATAGAAACAGGATCAACGGGGTTTGTGAGTGTGTAAATATGTGTGTGTATAGAGACAAGATCAACAGGCTTTGTGAGTGTGTATATGTGTGTGTGTGTAGAGAGAGAATCAACAGGGCTTGAGTGTGTAAATATATGTGTGTGTAGAGACAGAATCAACAGGGATTCTGAGTGTGTAAATATGTGTGTATAGACATAGGATCAACAGGGGATTTGTGAGTGCATAAATATATATGTGTGTGTTTGTATAGAGACAGAATCAGTGGGGGTTTGTGAGTGTGTAAGTATATGTGTATGTATAGAGACAAGCAACAGGGGGTTTGTGAATGTGTAAATATATGTGTGTGTATAGAGAGAATCGGGGTTTGTGAGCATGTAAATATGTGTGTATACAGAATCAGTGGAGTTTGTGAGTGTGTAAATAGATGTGTGTGTGTTTGTATAGAGACAGAATCAATGGGGTTTGTGAGTGTGTAAATATATGTGTGTTTGTATAGAGACAGTGGGGGTTTGTGAGTGTGTAAATATGTGTGTGTGTAGAGAGAGAATCAGGGTTTGTGAGCGTGTAAATATGTGTGTATACAGAATCAGTGGGGTCTGTGAGTGTGTACATATATATGTGTGTGTTTGTATAGAGACAATCAATGGGGTTTGTGAGTGTGTGAATATATTTGTGTGTGTGTATAGAGACAGGTGATTTTAAGGCACTGGCTCACTGACTGGGGGCTGGCAGATCTGACGTCTGCAGAGCAGCCTGCGGGCCGTGAATTCAGGGAGGGTCCCTGCTGCAGCCTCTTGTCCGAATCCCACAGGGCAGTGACTGGCAGCCGTTCACCTTGTCGCCATCCATGGCAGGATTCCATCTCCTTTAGGAAACTTCACCCTGGCTCTGAAGCCTCCAACTTGGATGAGGCCCAGGCCATCCAGTGCCATCGCTTTAAGTCAGAGGATGGCGGTGGCCACGGCATCTTCCCAGGGCCTGGCAGCATCTCCTGGCCTGGACTTCAGCTGCATCCGCAGGCCTGGCTGGGCCAATCCAGCTGAGCTGACAGGGACACAGCAGCCCCTAGAGGCCGATCTCCCCGGAGCCCAGAGGGTGCTGTCCAGCATCGGAATCTGATGGTGCTCCACTTCTAAACTCGCCAGTGCTCCCCGTCTCACGAAAGAAGGGTTGTCTTGTGGTCACCGTCTCCTTCTCGGTTCAGTGGAGCCTGTGGAGATCCCAGCGAAGGTGCTGAGCGTGGTCCTGGCCTCACCTCAGCACCCCTATGGGTGGAGGATGAGCTCTCCCGGCCGCATGTGGCTTGCAGATGTGATTTCAGTGTCTCCATGAATTGGGCATCTGTGTTTACAGTTCTGAGAGTTTTGTGTAAAGGTTTCTGGTCTCCCATATGACACCAGGAGATCTGTCCACACGGGGCCTTAAGCCAGGGCAGCCACTGGCTGGAACTGAGGCCACATAAGGTGGGACATTCCTGGCCTCCTGGGGATCTGGGTGCAGAGGCATTTGGGCGGAGCCTCCCATGTTCTAGAGCACATGCTGCCACAGAGATGCATCACGGGAGGGGCCTGGGCAGACGCGACCCCAGAGAGTGAGAAGCCGCAGTCCCGCATCGTCGGCCCGTCCCTGCAGCGAGTGCTTCGGTGGCTGATGCCGCCCCTTGCTGTGTTGGGCTGGGTGGAGTTGGGTTCATCACGCCAGATGTGGAAGCACCTTCCCATTCATCTCCTAGGGTAGTGGATTGGGTAGTGGATTGCTAAAACCCTGGAGAACTGCATTAACACATAAAACGACCACAGCCAGACCTGGGGGTGGTTGCAATAGGGGTCGGCTGAGCTGCCGCCGCAGGAGCCGGTGATGGATGTGGGGAGGAGTTGCTGTGTGTGGGGGTCCTGGAGGTTTCCCCCGGCAGAAGGTGTAGGCAGCCTAGGACCAGAGGCCTCCCTGGCCTGGCTGCTCAGTGGGGGTCAGTGGAGCTGGAGGAAAAAGAAAAAAGACCTGATGTTACGTTTGTGGTGGTGTCGTATTTGGTAAGAATGTGAGTTTCGCACAGGTGGGGACTTGGCTGGCCCATGGATGCACTCTCGGTGCGAAGACGGTGCCTGCCCCATGTAGACACCAGGAGCTTTCGTCGGGTGAGCACATCACAGGCATGGACAGCGGGGCGATGGACTGTGAGGGTGAGGAGCAAACCCACATGTGGACACCGTGGAATTGTGATGCGATTCCGTGCCTTCTCCAGGAACTCCATACGAATCTGGATTGTCCATTTCAAATTTGGGAGCAGCCAGACTTTTGGGTGAACTTGCAACAGTTCACCTCAAGTGACTCTTGGAATGTTATCGAAGCCTCCTGGTTTTCTAGAGCCTGACCTGAGAGTACTTAAAATGAGGCTGACAGTGAGTTTCCATCACGGCTCAGCGTGGGTCTGTTCTGTGACCCTTCCTCATGGGCAGTCCTTTATTTCTTGTTTTTTTTTGTGTGCGTTTTGGCTACAGGGATAAACTTAAACATTAATTGGGTTGGCAAAAATGTACGTATTTGTTACCTGGGACGTGTTGGGCCTGTGTGCTGATGAGGAAAATCCCAGTTCCTGGACTTTATTCTTTGGCTTAAGTGTCTCTCTCTCTCTCACCCCAAATACATACATGTGGATTGATCTATCTGTCTGTCTGTCTATCTATCTGATCACTCGTCTGTCCATTATCTCCCAGTCTATTATCTATTAGGTTTGTGCAAACGTAATTGTGGTTTTTGCATTGTTGGAATTTGCCGTTTGACATTGGAACACATTCTTAAATAAATCTGCTTATGTTCTACATCATTTTAATGGACATTTCTCACTTTATGTTTTTTTGCTAATGGCTTGTTACTTGCTATTTATATTATGTTTATTTTAGACTATGGACGTAATGTTAAACAAAAAGCAAATTTGAGCAATTTTCTTATTTGAGTTCAAAATGGGTTGTAAAACAGCAAAGACAACTCCCAACACCAGCACTGCATTTGTCCCAGGAACTGCCAATGAACGTACAGTGCAGTGGTGGGTCAAGAGGTTTTGCAGAAGAGACGAGAGGCCTGGAAGACAAGGACCATAGCGGCAGCCATCGGAAGTTGACAGTGACCAACTGAGAGCAATCATGGAAGCAGATCCTCATACAACGAAATGAGAAGCCGTGGAGGAACTCAGCTGTCACCACTGGAAGCCGATCCTCCTGCAACTGCATGAGAAGCTGCGGAAGAACTCCGCCTCCACCGTTCTGTGGTCAGGCAGCATTTGAAGCAGGTTGGAAAGGTGAAAAAGCTCCGTAAGTGGGTACCTCATGAGCTGAGCGAAAACCAAAAAAAATTATTTTGAAGTATCGTCTTCTACACGACAACAATGAACCATTTCTTGATCAGATTGTGACCTGTAACGAAAAGTGAAATTTTATACAACAGCCAACAATGACCAGGTCAGTGGTTGGACAGAGAAAAAGCTCCAAAGCACTTCCCAAAGCCAAACTTGCACCCAAAAAAAGGTTATGGTCAGTCTGGTGGTCTGCTGCCCGTCTGACCCACTGCAGCTTCCTGAATCCTGGTGAAACCGTTAGAGCTGAGAAGTATGCTCATCAAACCTTACAGTCCAAAACCATAGTTACTTTTGCACCAACTTAATATCATCCATCCATCCGTCCATCTGTTGTATCTATCCATCATCTATCATCTGTCTATCCATCATCTATTCATCAATCTGTCCATCCCCCCCCACCCACTACCTACCATCCATCTATCTCTCATTTCCGTCTGTCCACCTACCTAGCTAATCTTGCTGCAGAAACCCTTGTCGTGCTTCATGAGGGCCCCCTGGAGGCATTCCCGTTCTGTGAGAGTCAGGGACATGATGGAAACACCCCGGGGCCACCACTGTTCTGTCATATGTTAGTGGAGATATCAGTCAAGGCAGTCAAGCCAGAAAAAGGAATAAGGGAATACAATTTTGAAAAGAAGAGTTCAGGCGGTCACTATTTGTGATGACATGATTCCCTGGAAAAATTCAAGAACATTAATTGAATATTTATTACCAATAATAAAATAATTTATTAAGGCTCTGGGATATATAATGTGGAAGCTAGTATCATCATACAGTTAAACTGCTAATTTGCATATATAGAAGAAAATCCCACACTTATAATAGCAACATAAAAGGTATCACACCTACAAGTAAGATGAAACGTGCAGAACTTATAAGGGAAAAACTGTAAAACGTTAATAAAGGAAACAAAATAAAAATGAAACGGGCACTTGTCTCTCAGTCTTTTTCTTGATGAGGGAGGAGGCGATGGGAACCTGATGTCACATTGCAAATGTTTTCATGTCACTTTGATTTCTACATGGTGTGAATGTGTTCTGTACTCAAAAACAAAATAATGTACAGCAAAACAGAAATATAATGGAAAGATCAATAGCTAAAGTATTATTGTACGTTCACGTCTGCGTATGAAGAAACAAACCCAACATACAGTGCCCATAGGAGCGCTGTGTGTGTGGAGTGTGCTATGTGTGCTGTGGATGTGTGTCATGTGTATAGTTGTGTGTGTGTGCCATGTGCATATGGTCGTGTGTTGCATGTGTGTTGTGTGCTATTGGTGTATGTGGCATGTATAGTTGCGTGTGTGTTTTGTCTGTACATGGTCGTGTGTGTTGTTGCATGTGTATTGTGTGTGCTGTGTGTATGTGTTTTTCTGTAGGAGAGCAGGTGAATTTTAGGGAAGGGAGGGGGAAGTCAATGTCTGCAGCCTTGAGTGTGGGGTGAGAGAAGCCACTGTCTCCAGGACCCCCTGGGATTCTGCCTCTCGGTCATGTATGCGTCGCATGGATGTCACAGCATCAGCTAGTGAGCTGCTGAAGCTCCTCTGATAGGAGATGCTTTAGTGGGAACAGGGGAGGACACAGGGAGGTGGGGGAGGTGAGTGCACCAGAGGACGGACAGCTTTGCACTGTGGCAGCGAGTGAGGAAGCAGAGGTGTGGTCTGGGCTGCGTGTGGTCATAGCTCATGGTGGCCGAGGCGCCATGGGGACTGTGGGGGCCCAGGACGTGACTGCAGCCCCGAGGGCAGCTCCATGGAGAGAGGGGGTTGGAGTCATATCCAGGGGGGCAGCGGAGGGTGGGCAGGCCGCCTGACCGGAGAGAGCTCTTCTGCTTTTGGTCTTTGTGCCCCTTTGCCCATTTGTGTTTGTTCACATATCCCGCAAGCATGCCAGGCGCCTTTGCCCATGTGTGGTGTTGGCGCTGTGCACTGTGCTCTCAGCAGTGGGTCTGTCGCCATCCCCAGGGGGCCATGGAAGGATTGTGAACTGGAGACTTTAATTTTCTAAGCTCCATGCCCAGCACTGTGGGCAGAGGAGACGTGCAGAGCCCTTGCTTCCTGAGAACATCCGGTCTGCTGCAGTGCAGGTGGGCACTGGGAGGCTCAGGGGCTTCTGAGCACAGGTGCGGGAGGGGCAGCTCCCACAGGCCCTGTGTGCTCAGCGCTCATCCAGAAGCCTCAAGCCCACTGCAGTTTTCTGGATTCACCCCTGAGTCGACTCCTGAATCTGTTGACTGTCTTGAGAGGCTTTGAACTCTTCTGGGCTGGGGCCTCGGGCCTGGAGGTGACTGTGCTCGGACAGGCAGCTTGGTTCCTGAAGACCATGGTCCTGATGGGGCGTGGCTCCGTGGGCTCAGCCTGTCAGGCTCAGAGCTGATTTCTGGCACAGAGAGGAAAGGCCGTGCGAATCACGTAGTTTTTATCTTAAGTGACAGTGAGACTCTGGGACATTACCTAAGGCCAGACTGTTTCTCACACCTGGAGACTGAAACCAGAGGCAGGTGCCGCCCTCGACAGCTCATTGTGACCCAGGACCATCCGCGGAGCTGCCGCCCTCAAGAGCTCAAGGTGACCTGGGACCATCTGTGGTGCCGCCACCCTCGAGAACTGGATGTGGTGACCCGGGACTCTCCGTGGAGCCGCATGCGTGTGGCCCGGGGCAGGGGCGGCTGGGGTGCGGCCAGCGTTGCTTCGGGTGTTCCCCAGCACGAGAGACTCTGCATCTTTGAACTCCTACGGTTTGAATTCCTCGTATGTGAAGGAAGGCGGCGGCCTCTGATGAGACCAGGATGGGACAAGATTGGGGATGAAAGAGAAAAGCAGAGGAGACCCGGTTTTATTGTTGGCTTTCTGCCTTTTCCATGTTCTGAACAGGACCAGGGCTGGTGTGAGGGCAGGGAGGGCCGGGCCCGGGGCTGAGGCTCCCGGGTGCAAACGCAGGGAGGCGCCGTCCCCTCCGCAGCCCCCTCTGCAAAGTCGCGGTGCCTCTCAGCACTTCACCTGGTCCCTGGCACATCGGGCTCTGCTAGGATCTGCGAGTGAAAACTGGAAGGAGCGGGACACGATTCCGTGAGTGCGGGAAGCTTCTGGGTGTTGGCTGCCCCGACAGCCTGGGAACCTGGGTGAGCTGTCGCCTGGGGCTGGGTCATCCTGTCTCTCAGGGACAGCAGCCGCGTTGGCGTGCAATGAAAGTATCCACCTGAAAGCCGAGCACAAAGGTTCCGGCAGTAAGGGGATGTCTCTGGGGTTCTGTGAGTACTGGAGTTTTGAGGAAATAAAGGTGGTAAAGGTTCTGGGAGTGAGGGGACATCTCTGGGGTTCTGTGAGTACTGGGGTTCTGAGGAAATACAGGTGGCAAAGGTTCTGGGAGTGAGGGGACATCCCTGGGGTCCCGTGAGTACTGGGGTTATGAGGAAATACAGGTGGTAAAAGTTCTGGGAGTGAGGGGACGTCTCTGGGGTCCCGTCAGTACTGGGGTTATCAGGAAAATGCAGGTTCTCCCGGCATAAGCCTTTTCCTCCCCCGGAACCTGGCAGCAAAGAGATGTGCTCTGAGGTGGACGTGCACAGTTGCATGGGTGCACAGCAGCACGGGGGGCCGTGGTGCCTTGCCCCTGACCCCTCACCCCACAAGCACATGGGGATGCACCGCCCAGCTCGGGTCTCAGTGACAGGGAGCAAGGGCGGCACTTGCCTGCATTGGACACGCTCCCTTCACGGGGCTCTAGGTGTTCTGGTCTTCCGAGCCTGCGTCCTCCCACGGTCCTGGAACTGAGCTCCTTACCCGATACGCAGGTGTTTCATACATGAAGACACCAAGTCATTGAGAAACGGTGCATCAAAGATTAGGCTTAAAAGTAGATGTAATAATTGTGAAACTTGGAAGCCAGGATCCCTTTCAGTGGGTAAATGGATGTATAACCTGTGGTGCTTTGGAGAGTGGAAGGTGATTCAGTGCGAAAGGGAAGTGAGCCCTCAAGCCATGCAGAGACCTCGGGACATTAAATACCCAACGTTGAGTGAAAGGAGCTACTCTGAAAAGGCTGCACGACTCCAGGACTTTCCGGGAAAGGCAAAACCGTAGAGGCAGTAGCAAGATCAGCGGCAGCCAGGGCTTCGGGGGAGGAACGACCAGCAGGAGGCACAGCAAGGGTTTTAGGAGGCACATCAATTGCCAATGCTGCAGTGACCTGTGCCGGCCACTGTGTGTGTCCAAATCCACACACAGGATGTGCAGCTCTGGTGTGAGCCCTCGTGGTCACTGGACTTTACCTTGCGATGTGTCATCGTCGGTTCACTGATGATAAACGTGTGCTGTATTAATAGGAGGTGCTCAGAACAGGGGAAACTGAGGGGGGGGGAGGGCATCCGTGCAAACTCTCTATGCTCTCCACTTCATTTTTCTGTAAACTTAGAATTGTCCTAATATGTAAGGTCTATTAGTTACAAATAAGGGAGAATACAATGTTTCCGTTTTCTCATGTAGAGAAAGGACACAGTCATCTGCACCTGGCCAGGCCTCTGTGGGGCCGACACCCAACTCCTGGCCACTAGGAGCTGGATCATCTACAGAGAGATGGAGCCAGGCCCCCCGGACAAAGCCAGTCTGGGTTTGGGAACAGCAGAGGTTTCCTGGAGGAGAGAAACCCAGGAGTGAGGGCCAGAGGGCAGAGAAGGCAGGCTGGGGGGCTGGGGGGCCGGGAAGGTAGGCTGTGAGGCCGGCGGACGGGGAAGGCAGGCTGGGGGGCCGGGGGGCGGGGAAGGCAGGCTGGGGGGCCGGGGGACGGGGAAGGCAGGCTGGGAGGCCGGGGGGTGGGGAAGGCAGGATGGGGGGCCGGGGGGCGGGGAAGGCAGGCTGGGAGGCCAGGGGCAGAGGACATGATCTTGGACGTCAAGAGGGAGGTTTGAGAAAACATTTGTGTTTCCCGGGAGTGACTTTTTCTCAGTGATACAAGTCATGAATGTCATTTTCCTGTTTTATTTCAAATCTGTAAATATGTACATACCCACATGTTCTGAACACACGCACAGGTGTATGTATGTACATACCTGTGCAATCTCAACATGCACATGTCTATACGTAGACACCATTACATTTACATGCACGTGTATTTGCAGTTTCATTTTAAAGTAAAAACAGAGACAAACACGAACGTGAGTTTCCAGATGCCGACCTGAGCGTCTGTCCCAAGCGCTGCTGGCCGTGGCTGTGCGGGGCAGGAGGCTGCACTGAGTGACGCTGTCTTTACGGAAGTCAGCGCCGCGGCAGGTTGAGGGTGGTGTCATTTCAGCTCATTATGGACAGACTGTAACGCGTGGGGATTAAAGTGCACTGTGTTAAAGTTAGACCCATGAGCTTGAGCCTGTTGGGGTCTTACTCCTGACTGTGCAACAGACGGACGCAGAGCGCCCTGCTGCCATTGCTGTCCTTGTGCTATCTTGGCTCCAACATGTGATGTCTGATAAAAATTGGCCACATTTAAAGATGGGTGTGTTTTTGCCATTTTTCTTTTCTTTCTTCTCCTGTGATGCATGTCTATTTTCTTGGCCTCTCAGCTTTGACATCCTTCTTCAGAACCAGCATTCTGATCTACCCTGGAAGCCTGTCTCCCCACTTTTGGTAAATTTGGTTTGTGGTGGCGTTGGCATCACCCTCAGGATCAGAGGTCCACGAGGAGGTCAGACTTGGCTCAGCTGGACCTGAGGCTTGAGAAGTTCACGGTCACATGAGACAAATGTCATTAATACTTTGTTCACTCCAGATTGAGGGCTGTCGCTTTATTTCCTGCAGCCAAGAACATCCTCACTGCTGCTGAGCAGAAATACTTGGCGGGGTGAGGGGGGAAGAAAATGTTCCATATTTTCTACAATACAAGCAAAACTTGGACATGGTTAGGTCTATTTAAATGCATTTCTTTAGCGGCAAATAAATTTCTGTGCTCCTTCCTTGGTTTGGTGACATGCGGAAAAGCCACATTCTAAACATGCTCCTCAGTGTCCTGTGCATCCAAGTCAGGGTGGGGAGCAGGGACGGGTGAAGGCTGAGCATCCTCAGAGAGCCGTCACTTAGGTTTTTGTGATTAATTTAGTGGCAGATACTGTTGAAGTGAAAGAAAAAGTGCTTATAGGATCCTAGTGATGTGTCAGCAACCCCAGATGTCATGAGAAACAGCCGAGAGAGCCTGCAGTGGCTGCGCGGTGCTGAGAACCTTCCGGCCCCCAGTCGCTCTCCCACTGGAGTGTTCGTTTCTAGTTACCCCTGGAACAATCTTACTATAAAAACCAGAAAGCAAAGGAAAAGCAGTGGCGAAATGTGCTGGGAGTAGAATCTTTCCCCCAAACAACAGTGTCAGAGCGCCAGTGCCGGCGAAGGGCTGGGCTTTTTGTGTGTTCTCACCTGAACTTGACCGCTGGTAGGTTGTACATCTACATTTGCTGATGGTGGATAAGATTGGGGATCGAAGGATTCATGTTTTCCAGCTTAAATGTTTGAGCACTTGGATGACCGACAGTGTGTTCAGCTACGCTTTCTGCGGGTTCATGTCTGCACTGGCCTGATCTCCTGCACCATCCACAGCTGTAAGCTTCCCCGACCACACAAAGCTACTTGGAAAGTGCACACTGCAGTCCCGAGGGGAAGTGGGTGAGCGAGCCTGGAAGAACTGATGCAGCCCCTGCACCACGGGAGGAGGGACTCGGATGGGAGGAGGGACCTGGGGATGGGAGGAGGGACCCGGGGATGGGAGGAGGGACCCGGGGCATGGGAGGAGGGACCCGGGAGGTGGGAGGAGGGACCCGGGAGATGGGAGGAGGGACTCGGGGCATGGGAGGAGGGACTCGGGACTCGGATGGGAGGAGGGACTCGGGACTCAGTTGGGAGGAGGGACTCGGAGATGGGAGGAGGGACTTGGGGGTGGGAGGAGTGACTCGGGGTGGGAGGAGTGACTCGAGGCATGGAGGAGGGACTCAGGGATGAGAAGAGGGACTCGGGGATGGGAGGAGGGACTGGGGGATGGGAAGACGGACTCGGGGGATGGGAGGAGGGGCTCAGTGCATCTCTGCTTATGGAGGAAACAGCAGAGGCTTCTTCCTGGAGATGAAATCTGTGGCATTCACCTCAGGAGAGATGCACAAGGTCACCAACCATCTTCATCTGGGAGACTTGGAAATTTAGAAACAGGGACTTGAGACCGTTTTCTGCCATGACGTAGCTCATCAGCAGTGGGCCTGAACTTGCAATTTTCCTGTGTGCCAGCGTTTGTAGACTTGGAGTCATATCTAAACCCCCTTAAAAGGGAAGAACCGTCAGGACCTCCTTTGTTGACTTAGGCATTGTTATCACTAATGTAATTTTTTAAAATTATGGAAATGAAACAAGGTGTGGAATTTTATGCTGGATTTTAATTAACATGAATGTTTTATGCATGCCCAGCCAAATTTCTGATTTTCTGTTGTATCTCAAAACAGCCCTCTTTGGTTGCTGTATAATGAGAGTTTAAAAATAGAGGCCAATTCTACTTCGGTTGTTACACTTTCACCCTTAATGTTTCTTCAGATCCTTTCAAAATCTGAAATGTCGTCTGAGTACATCTGCATCGGCTCAGCTGGAACCTCTTTTCCCAGTGCTGTCTTTCTGGCCTTAATTGGTTGGGACTCTGGTCTCTGGAGTTGCTCCCGGGATTTTATATTAAAGCAGCTTTTGTTACAGTGGGACTCACATAGTGTGGTATAGTTGGTTTACATAGAAGGCATTTAGGTTCTTGTCCTGTTATCAGAAGAGGACAAACGGTTTTATATTTATTATTCCACGTTCCAGGGGGCACTGCTGGGAGTGTGGAACGCAAAACTCGAGCATAAGAAACTCCACTGGGGGAGTTGATGCACTAAATGGAAGTCACACCCGCAAACTCTCCTGCTGTGAGGGCGGGGAGGCGAGTTCACTGATGGACTCAGCCCGCATGTGGCAGAGGTGCACACCGACATCTAATTGTGTTTGGTCGGCCTTCTGACTCAGGAAAATGCTTCTGATAATTAGTTTTTCAGTTTTGGTACCGTTGGTACCTTTTACAATGAGTGCATGTTCAAAGGTCAAATGTAATCATTTATTAGTAAATTAAATTTTTTATTTTAAACACACAGATGAGTCTTATGCGCACAGCGTTTGCAGTGATTTTTGATGAAGGGAAGGTTCATTCCCTCCCACAAACACCTTCTGGCTTAATCCCTCCTGTCATGTAGGATTTCTCTACATTGTCCTCATTTGTCCTGGCCTAAGCAGTAACTCCTGTGCCTGTCTAAGCGAACTCTTCCTGAGTGTCTGGCTCTGGTACTTTTATTTGCACTCTAGAGATCTATAACTGTTAAGGACCCCCTGCCCTTTTGCACTATGGATAGTGTCAGTGCCTACATTTAACTGAGATCAGCTGGGAAGCCTCTAGAGGTTGGGCGCTGCCTCTGGCATCCTGTATTAATAGTTCTACAGCCCGTGGTCCTGCAGCCCGGCTGCTTCCTCCCTGTGGTGTTTGTGCTCCTGAGAGATGTGCTGGGGTCTGGCCGAGAGGTCCTTTTGGTTTCCAGGGTACTATAAATCCTCAAAATTAATGGGCAGTATGGGCCCTTGCCAGCTCCTCCTCCCATGTGGTGACCTCCAAATGTGGCTACCTGGGTGACAGCAGACAAACAGACATGCATGTCAAGTACCTTGAGTGAGCCGGCAGGATAGGGTGTAGCTGGTGCACGCAAATCACGAGTGTGTGAAGGATGTGGATGACCGGTGATAAGAAGGAGGATACGCAGGATGCTGCAAGCAGAGTTTAAAGTCCTCCTGTCCCTGAAAATGGTCAGGGTTCTCAACAGGAAGTAATCATCCAAACAGGTGGCGTTTCAAGCCAAGGACTCAATTGAAAAGGTTCCTTCAGTGTGCTCACACGTTCTGGGGCATAGTGGCTTTCTTATGCCACAGGGCTTAAAATACTGATGCCATCATTGCATAATTCTGTGAAACCGTCATTAAAATCACAAATTGGCCACACTTGTTTGCTACTACCTTGCACCTCTTTTGAGATATGTGTGCATGAAGGATGCCTGAGCAGGCGGGCTCTCGTTGGGGTTTCTGTGAATTCATACCCTGAGACTCTTCTGCAATTGAACACAAACCTACACCTTCCTTTCCTGACCACTTAAAGTTCTTTGGCTCTTCTGTTTTGATGACTTTAATTTTATCTTGACTTTTGAACTTCAAATTAAATTTCTGACAGTATAGCTGGTTAATTTTTAAATATCATTTCTTGGAATCCCAGCAAGCTATTTAAAGTCTTTGATTACACGTACTTAATAAGAAATTGAAAGGGCATTCTGTGGCAAAACTCGGCACTTTAAACTGGCAGCCACAAAGGGTGAAGCAGTCTCTCCTTTGGAAGAGAATACTACGCTTTAGAATGTGAAGTCCATTCTGTTTCCCATTTTGTTTATAGGGATGATATTGTCTGCATGATTGCTCTGTTTTGAAGCAAATATTAGCTCCGTGGATTATATCAAATAGATACATTCACTAATAGAAGTGCCTTACCCTGCATGCTGCTTTTGCCTTTGATCACTTTTTTTAAATGAGTTATAAAAATAATTCTTCAAAATATTTCTTCAGATTCTGTTGAATGAGAGTTTTGCCTTAGGTGTGTCTTTTGAACTCTCATTGGACGTTAGCTCAGGCGGTGGATCTTCAAGGCCCCTCATGCGTTAACAGCAGCACGAATGTTCTCCAGGCATCACGTCATGATAACTGTGGGATATGGGCGGAGTCATGCCATTTACGGATATGCTGGAAGACGGCGGTCCCTAACCTTCTTGGCATCAGGGACCAGTTTCGTGGAAGACAATCTTTCCATGGACCATGGTTGGGGGTGTGGTTTTAGAATGATCTAATCACATTACATTTATTGTGCCCCTTTTTCCAACTCATTTGCCACTAGAAAGCCCATGGATAAGGTTTCCGTAAGCGCCTGCAAGTGATTGATTTATTGTGATCTCTGTGCAGTCAGACCTCTCTGCTCATGATAATCTGTGTTTGCAGCTGCTCCCCAGCACTTGCCTCGCCACCTCAGCTCCACCTGGGATCATCAGGCATTGGATTATCATAGGGAGCGCGCAACCTGGGTCACTCACGTGTGCAGTTCACGATAGGGTTTGCACTGCTGTGAGAATCTAACGCCACCGCTGATGTGACAGGAGACGGAACTCAGGCGGTAATGCTCACCCACTGCTGCTCATGTCCTGCTGCGTGGCCTGGTTCTGCTACTGGTTTGTGGCCCTGCTGCAATAATAGAATGGGGCTGGAAAAATTATTTTTGCAGAAGACAGATTTATACCTTTCTTTCCTTCATGGTGACTTTCTGAGGCGAGAAGAGGGAAGTGGGGAGGAGAAAACCCACCTTCATAGGGCACTTTGCAAACTCTATGCTGTTGTACACCAAAAAGTGGATGAGGTGTGTGGCTTACCCAGGACATGGTGGAGGGGTCTTCAGCCCTGTGTGGTGATGCAGTGGCACCATCCTCCCTGGTCCTGCCTCCTCCACGTCCTGACTGCTGGGGCTGCTCGCAGAGGGGAGTTGGGAGTCTCGGGGCTATGCTGAGCTGTGCTGCCCAGGTGCCTGTGCACATGTGCCCACCAGGGTGGACCTGTGGTGGGTCCTGCCTGCCATTTCTCTCCCAGCTGTGGCTCTCAGGGTGCTCTGGTGAGGGAAAGTGACTGGCACTTGCCTCAGGGCTAGTGATACGGTTTGGCTGTGTCCCCACCCACATCTCATCTCGACTTGTAGATCCCACAATTCCCATGTGTTGTGGGAGGGACCCAGCGGGAGGTACTTGAATCATGGGGGGCGGCGGGTCTTTCCCATGCTGTTTTCATGGTAGTGAATAAGTCTCACGAGATCCGGTGGTTCTGTAAAAGGGAGTTTTCCTGCACCTGCTGCCATGTAAGACGTCCCTTGCTCTTTTGCCATGATTATGAGGCCTCCACAGCCATGTGGAACTGAGTCAATTAAATCTCTTTCCTGTATAAATTGCCCAGTCTTGGATATGTCTTTATCAACAGTATGAAAACAGACTAATACAGTAAATTGGTGCCAGTAGAGTGGGGCACTACGGTAGATACCCGAAAATGTGGAAGCGACTTTGGACTTGGGTAACAGGCAGGGGTTGGAACAGTTTGGAGAGCTCAGAAGAAGACAAGAAAATGTGGGAAAGTGTGTAATTTCCTATAGACTTGTTGAATGACTTTGCCTAAAATGCTGATAGCGATATGGACGGTAAGGTCCTGGTTGAGGTGGTCTCAGATGGAGTTGAGGAACCTGTTGAGAAATGGAACAAAGGTGACTCTTGTTATGTTTTAGCAAATAGACTGGCGGCCTTTTGCCCCTGCCCTAGAGATTTGTGGAACTTTGAACTTGAGAAAGATGATTTAGGGTATCTGATGGAAGAAATTTCTAAGCAGCAAAGCATTCAAGGGGTGACTTGGGTGTCATTAAAGGGACTTGGTTTTACAGGGGAAGCAGAGCATAAAAGTTCAGAAAATTTGCAGCCTGACAATGTGATAAAAAGAAAATCCCAATTTCTGAGTAGAAATTCAAGCCAGCTGCAGAAATTTGCTTAAGTAACAAGGAGCCGAATGTTAATCCCCAAGACAATAGAGACAATGTCGGGGCATGTCAGATGTCTTCACGGCAGCCCCTCCCATCACTGGCCCTGAAGCCCAGGAGGAGAAAGTGGTTACATGGGCTGGGCCCAGGGTGCCCATGCTGTGTGCAGCCTAGAGACTCGATACCCTGCATCCCAGTTGCTTCAGTTGGGCTGAAAGGGGTCATCCTAGAGCTCAGGGCGTGGCTTCAGAGGGTGTCAGCCCCAAGCCTTGTCAGCTTCCAATGGTGTTAAGCCTGTGACTGCACAAAAGTCAAGAATAGGGGTTCAGGAACGTCCACTTAGATTTTAGAAGATGTATGGAAACGCCTGAATGCCCAGGCAGAAGTTTGCTGCAGGGATGGGGCCCTCAGGGAGAACCTCTGCTATAGAAGTGTGGAAGGGAAATGTGGAGTTGGAATCCCTACACAGAGTCCCTACTGGGGCACTGCCTAGTGGAGCTGTGAGAAGAAGGCCACTGTCCTCCAGACCCCCAAATGGTAGCTCCACTGACAGCTGGCACTGTGTGCCTGGAAAAGCTTCAGACACTCAGTGCCAGCCCGTGAAGGCAGGTGGGAGGGAGGTTTTACCCTGCACAGCTACAGGGCAGAGCTGCCCAAGACCATGGGAACCCACCTCTTGCATCAGTGTTACCCAGATGTTTGACATGGAGTCAAAGGAGATCATTTTGGAACTTTAAGATTTGACTGCCCTGCCAGATTTTGGACTTGCATGGGGCCTGTAGCTTCTTTGTTTTCATCAATTTCTCCCATTTGGAATGACTGTATTTACCCAATACCTATGCACCCGTTGTATCTAGGAAGTAAGTAACTTGCTTTTGATTTTACAGGCTCATAGGTGGAAGGGACTTGCCTTGTCTCAGATGAGACTTTGGACTCTGGACTTTTGAGTTAATGATGAAATATAAGATTTTGGGGAACTATTGGGAAAGTATGATTGGTTTTGAAATGTGAGGACATGAGATTTGGGAGGGGCCAAGGGCAGAATGATATGGTTTGGCTGTGTCCCCGCTGAAATCTTATCTGGAATTGTAGTTCCCACAATTCCCATGTGTTGTGGGAGGGACCCAGTGGAAGGTAATTGAATGGGGGTGGGTCTTTCCCGTGCTGTTCTCCTGATAGTGAATAAGTCTCATGAGATCTGATGGTTTTATAAGGCAGAGTTTCCCTGCACGAGCTCTCTCTCTTCACCTGCTGCCATCCATGTAAGACGTGACTTGCTCCTCCTTGCCTCCCACCAGGATTGTGGGGTCTCCCTCAGCCATGTGGAACTGTGAGTCCATTAAGCCTCTTTCCTGTATAAATTACCCAGTCTCAGGACTGTCTTTATTAGCAGCATGAAAACGGACTAATACAGCTAGGGCAGCTCCATCCACCCAAGCCCCATGAACCTGTTGTGGGTCTGCTGACTTTGGCCTTCCTGGAGTCTTTCTCTTTCATCTATGCTGTTTCTTAGGAACCCACCTCACTTGTGGGATGTGCTGTGAGTTTGAATTTGGAATATTCTCCATCCTCTGTCTGTGCCATTTTTAAGGAGCCCACCCTACCCGTGGGCTGTGAGTTTGAGTTTGACTCCAGTTTCTGAGGATGCGCCTTCCCTTCCTGTGTAATTAGGGTGGCTCTTTGTTCCCTTCCTTCTTTCCCTTCCTTCAGTCCTATCTTTGCTTTCATCAAACATGTGCTGAGTAGACACCACCTATGAAGGTGGGTCTTGGCTGCCACCACCACAGAGGTGCATTGCACAGCAAACGATTTTCCCTTCCACTGTCCTCCTGCCAACCTCAGTCACCCCACGCTGGGGTCCTCAGCCCCTTCTGGAGGCTGCTCAAGGGAGCGTCCTATGTGTGGGTCCCTCACCATGCTATTCCCTGCTCTGAGGGGCAGCCTATGAGCCTTCCCCACTCTGGGGGCTCTCCTGCCCCTTCTCAGGCCTGGCTGGTGCAGTCCCTGTCCTGGCCCAGCACTTCTCAACCCCCACCGTGCCTCACCCTGCAGGGAGCTTTTCCCCTCGACAGCTCCAGAGTCAGGAGTGCGTGCAGATGCACTGTCAATAAATACTTATTAGTAAGAAATTCACAGATGACAGGCTGGGAGTAGGGACTTCCCCCATCCTATTAAAGTCTCCTTCATGTAACAGCCACCATCCTTTTCTGGTAAGAATTTCGCCAAGCATTTTATATTATCTCAGCTATTACTAATACCAGTGCTGCATGGAAGGAATTATTATTTTCCTCAGTGTATTGATTAAAACACCTCTTTGACAAATGTGTCTGCCTGAGCCCATAGCCAGAAAGCCCCTGAGCTGGATGTCGACCCTGGGCCCTGGAGCGTTCTGGGCTCCGAAGCCCAGGAGTCTGCACATTTGCTCTGGAAACATGACGGTGTCAAGGCAGAGAACCAAGAGTGAGTTTTCAGTGTAACTGGATGAGGACTGGGCAGCTTGACTCAGGGCATTCGCAGTAGAGGGCCTGTGGGGAGCTGCTCGCTGTGGGGAGAGGACGGGGCTGAAGCTGTCCTCGCACTGGCCTGTGGTCACCACGAGCCACTGGGGCAGTGGTTCCCTCTTCAGAACCATTGCTGCATTTCTGTGGAAAGGGAGCTGAAGTCCCTAGTGGGTGCCCGGCCCTCGTGCACCAAGAAGGAGGTGCCTGGGGAGGCCTCCGGACAGCAGGCGGGGCTGGTAGGCCCCTGTAGGAAAACTCCTGGACCTGGGGAGCGAATGTCGGGAGCTGAGGACCAGCCTCCAACCATCATGTGAAAAGCCCATTGTCAACGTCAAGGGCTGTCCTCAGGCCGATACGTTTTATTTGCTTTTGCATCAGGTTTGTTGAAGTTTGTATAATTATATGATTTGTGCACAGTAAAATGCAGTTTCTAAGTGTGCAGACCGGGGAGTCAGGAGGTTTTAGTCCCAGGGCCAGTACCAGGACCCGCAGTGTCACACCCAGAAAACCTGGAGCCGGCATCAGGACTGGCTGTGTCACACCCGGGAAACCCACAGCCGGCACCAGGACTGTCCGTGTCACACCCGGAAAACCCGGAGCCGGCGCCAGGACCGACTGTGTCACACCCGGAAAACCCGGAGCCGGCTCCAGGACCGGCTGTGTCACACCTGGAAAACCCGGAGCCGGCATCAGGACTGGCTGTGTCACACCCGGAAAACCCAGAGCTAGCGCCAGGACCGGCCGTGTCACACCTGGACCACACAGAGCACTTCCTCACCCTCATGGGTCTGGTTCTGGGTGGTGCTTGCTGCGTCCACATTGTAGCCGTGGGCCCTGCACTGTGTGGACTGTGGGGGAGGCTTCTGCCTGCACACGGCCCTTGGGCATCCTCCATGCGGGGCTGTACCACTGGCCTGTCCATTCTTATTGTCAGGTGGTGTCCCTGGAATGCACATAAAAAAGTCAACTCTCTAGCTGTGGACGTTTGGATTGTTCCCCTTTTCAGCTGTCATACGTAAAGCTGTGATAAATCACCGATGCTGGTTTCGTGTGAACCCGTTTTCATTCCTCTTGGGTCCATGATAAAGCCTGCAATTGCCGGATCCCAGGGAGAATGTGTGTGCATCTCCACCTAACGCTCTGCATTGCCAGGGTTTCCTCCCCAACCTGTGGGCGTCTCTACCACCAAGCTGAGCAGGCCACTTGCCTGCCTCCCCCTAGTGCTCTGCATTGCTGGGGTTTCCTCCCCAGCCTGTGGGTTTGTGGTCGTGTCCCCGCGGGTTTTCCCTTTCTTATGCATGATGATGCTGGCCCTCTCTTCCTGCACGTACTGGCCATCCCTTGCTCTTCTTTGGTGAAAATTGATACATTTTACATTTAACTATTTCCCTATAACACATCGAGATTTTATTAGCACACGCAATCCTAATTATTACCAGATTTGTGATGAAACAGGAGAGTCCCCTGACTCCCCGTGCGGGACGTGTGACAGGGGTGTGTCTTATCTGTTTGGTGCTGTGCTCAGAGAGGCTTAGGGAAGGGGGAGCACAGATGGGCGAGTGCAGGAGGTGGGGCGAGTGCCTGTGGGCTCCGGCCCCGCAGTAGCATCTAGGGATATGGTGCCTGCGACTCCCAGAGCCCCAGTGGGTGTGCTGTAGTGTTCTCTCAGCAGTTGTCATCCACAGACGGCTGAAGTATTAGCCAGCTCAGTGCGTCTTGGTACCCGGTTCTTATCTGGTGTCCAGGAAGAATCAGGTCATGCAGATAAGTTGAAGGATGGAAAATGTGGGGGATTTTATTGCTGGATGGAGGTGGCTCTCAGCAGGATGGATGGGGAGCTGGAGAGAGGATGGAGTGGGAAGGGGATGTTCCCTGGAGTTTGGCCATCCCGCAGCCAGTCTCCTCTCTGACTGTCCCAGCCGAACTCTCTTGACAGTCATGGCTTGACTCTTCTCTCCTCCTCTGCCACGCCGCTCTTCTGCTCCTCTGCTCTTCTGCTTGTGGAGCTGGGGTTTTGGGCTTACATGGGTAAAGTATAGGTGGGCATGGTGGGCTGAAAGGCAACATTTGGGCACAAAAACAGGAATGCCCATTCCCATTTAGGGCCATAGGTTTCCAGGCTTGAGGGCGAGTCCTTTGACGGGGAACTACCCACTTCTACCCAGTATTTTTCTGCCACCTGCCCATATCGGTGATGCTTTTCTCAGGAAAATCTGTAGTTGCAATGGGTTAACCTTCATCTGCACTGTCCCACCACATCCCCGAGGTGACTGGGTTTGACCACACCAGGAGCTCGGGCCTGGCTGCCTTGCACGCTGGCCTGCAATGTCTGCCCCAAGACACAGCAGCCTGGTCTGCTGCCACACTGGACCTGGCCTGGGCCTGCGTCCAGGGTGCTCTGTGAGTATTTGCTGAATGAGGGACTGAATTTGCAGTGAATTGCATGACAGGCCCTTTGCTGATGTGCCATGGGTACTTGCCTGGTGTAACTGTGGTGAGTTGGGAGCCGTGGGGAGGCCCGGCGCTGCTAGGTTTAGGCACCCTTCTGACTTCATGCTCTGCTCGGCCACTGCCTCTCGTATTTAGGGCTTCACTTCCACGTGGAGCAGCTGAGAGCTGGTTTCCCCCATGAAATACGCCTGCTGCTGAGCCTTGGGGATGTGGAGTTTCTCATCTATCTTTTCCTCTGTGCATCAGGCCACCATGCTCTGTGTTTTTAAGCAGGAAGGGATTTTAGCCTGACCCTTTGTTATTTTCTGTTTACATTTTCCCAGTTAAATTTTACATATAGTAGAAATCTGTGGGCTTTATTCAGTTCTGTAGTTTTGGCAAATGCGTGCACCATGCAGCCCCTGCCTCTGCTGTGACTTAGAACATTTACATTATCTAGAAAGTCCTCTGTGCCTCTTTCAAATAAGACCATAGCACCCACCCCGGACACGACTTCTGCGATTCCTTTGCGCAATGTGCTTGGTTTCACCCGGTCTCAATCGTGGTGTCGTGGATTTCTGCAGTGTGTGTTCTTTAATTTCTGCCCCCGGGCCCCAGCCTGTGTGCTTGCTGTGTGTGGATGGTTTGTTTCTGTTGCTGAGTGGGGTTCCATTGAGTGGAGGCGCCGTGTTTCAAATCCATTTTCCTGTCGATGGGCTATTTTCTGTTTCAGTTTTTGGCTGTTATGAATAAAGTCTCTCTAAGCGTTCTGGTACAGTCCTTTTTATAGATCGATGTTTTTAGTTCTCTTGGGCGAGAGTCCAGGAGTGGAGTTGCTGTGCTGCTGAGGTGTGTGTCTGCAGGAGCCGCAGGGTCTGGGTTCACAGGAGCAGAGGAACGTGTGGGTGGCTCTGCAGCCTTGCTGGCATGTTTTTGGCCTGCAGTGTTGGCCTTTAGCGTTCGTGTTTGTGGAGAGTTCCATTTCCAGTGGTCTGTCCTGGAGGTGGCTCCCTCCTCACACCGGAGCTTTGGGATTGGAATTTTGGCATTTGAGACCCAGCTCTTCCCTTTCACTGCTGCTAGGACCCGGAGCAAACCCCTCAGGTCTAGACTGTTTCCCCATTTTGCGGTGGGGATGGTAAGTGCACCTGCCTCAAGGGTCAGAAGGGTCAGCTGCATGAGCCCTGACTCCAGTGCCGGGCACGGGGGCGTCGTGTGGCCACTGTGGGAGCCGTGGTCATGCTCTGCCCATTTCCGTCAGGGCCCAGCCCAGCACCCACGGCGTCTCCTCTTCTCATCTATGCATTCGAGAGTTATCCATGCACCAGGTGGGCAGGGACAGAATGCTGGGCTTGGCGAAGGCCGAGATGCAGAGGGATGGGAGGGCCCTCCCTACGCTCCCATCCAGAGCCCGGCCCAGATGCTGCTGGACGAGAGTGTTACCCTTTCCTGGCCTGCACGCTGGCTGCTACTCTGAAGGTGTGTGGACGGGAACACTTGCTACTTATTTGAATATTTCCAATCTTGCTCCTCCTTCAACTCTCATCTGGTGGCAGCTGGCTGCATTGCAATGTAATTCTTCATTGCAAAGATGGACGAGTCACATTAACTGCGCAGAAAACAGACATCTCCAAACCCAAACAACCCAATGTGGGTGCCAGGAGAGACTTCATCTGCTGCAGGGTCAGCTGGTCTGTTTTTCCCTCTGAAGAGATTAAGTAAAGGAACCCTGAGTAACTGTGTGTGATACAAAGATCGCCTGTCAGCCTTTGGGCCCACTAGTTTACTAAAGAGAAATGTTTCTTTCTTCAATCAATAGAACTGTACTGGCTGAAGATAAGCGTGCTTAAGAGCATACTGGGTAATGCTATGAAATTAATGTTACTCACACTCAGTTGGAATAGAAGTGCCTTCAACCTTTTAGCAAAAGCAAGAGCAAATTATAGCAAAAAATTCATTTCAGAAGTCATCTTCCTGCAGCATAGGCTGGGCCCGAGGTCACGGCATCCATTTGACACTCTATTTCCATAATGCGGTTCTGCGGGCACGGGCATTGTGGGGGGAGCACATCTGCTGTCATATTAGTCTTATAAATGCCGACGTTCATACTCCTTTTCAGACAAGGCCACCTTGGGGGTGCTGCCACAGAAGTGTCCTCTGCGTGGAAGCCCTTGATTGAAGACGCAGCTGGGTGGAAGCCTTGGCTGTGCCGCCCTGGGGCACGTGTCCTTCCAGCAGCCTCCCCGTAGTGGCTCTGCCCAGCGTTACCTTTGATATTCTGGAGTGCCCCGGTGTCCCCAGATCCCAGGAGGGACACCCAGAAGCCGTCAGGCCAGGAAGTCTTAGCAGCCCTGTGTGGCTGCTGGGACCCTGAGTGCTGAGTCATAGCTTGGAGAACTCTGCTCATCAGGACTGTGCACGCCTTTTGATTTGTTTGTTTAATGAGATTTGTTTTCTGCACTTAAAGATGATGTAAGCTGAATAAAAAACAGAAATTAAAACCAAAAGGAAGATACCCATGAAGCTGAATTAGAGGGTGACTGGAGGCTGGGGCTGTCTTGGGGTGATCCAGGGACCAGTGTGGGGGGGACCAGCTCCAGGGACCAGCATTGGGGGGGACCAGCTCCAGGGACCAGCATTGGGGGGGACCAGCTCCAGGGACCAGTGTGGGGGGGACCAGTGTGGGGGGGACCAGTGTGGGGTGGGCAGGTGAGACTCCATAGGAACCCGTTTGAGCTGCTGGGGCTCGGGGCCGAGCGTCCCTCCGTGCCTGCAGTGCTCAGCCAGGTGGCCATCCCCAGAAGGTGTGGCCCTGCAAGGGGATCTTCTGCACACAGCCAGCGCCCCGGAGGGCTGACTGCCGCGAGTGTCTAAGTCGTGACTCGGAGCTTCATCTCCGGGGCCGTGCCGGACACTGAGTGTGTGTGGTTCATCGCTCTCCCTTTCAGAAAGTTGTGCATTCATGGGCTTATGTTTCTTTTCTCAGTAGGTTCTGTATCATAAGCATTTCATGCTGTTTTAAAGGTATGATCTTTAATGTGGTATAATTTATTTAATTATTCACCTACGGTTGGAAATTTCTTTGTTTCTCGATGTCTGATTTTTAAGTAAATAAGCACATCTTTGTGTGACATGGTAAAAAGCCCCATAAAACTGCATGCCTCAACCATACCTTGGCTTTCTGTTTAAACTGCTCTCCGTAACCGTAACCCGTAATGTGACAGGCAAGCCGTCCAAACCCAGGCCACCTTGGCCCCTGCGACTTGTCATTTCCACCCTACCCAGACAATGTGTAAACAAATGCTTATCTTGACTTTTGTTCACCGCTTAAGTAACAATCAGAATGTCAAAAGTCCCCTGGCCCTCGGAATGTCTGAAGCTCCTCACCCCCACCCCCGCACATCACGCTCACCCCGAGGTGGTTTTAGGGGTATAAAAGGTCTTGACACCCTCCTCTTCGGGGCCACGGGTTGGAGAGACGTGAGTCCTCCGAGGTCGCCAGCAATAAAGACCCTGCAATTTGGCCTACTTTTGTCTCGGTGTTGACTTTCTATGCTCGGTTCAGTACAACATTTGGAAACAAACCGTCTTCCGTGTATGTGTCATTTCCTCAGACCCTTCCCCTAGAAGTGAAATTCCGAGTCAGCTGGT
>CAUYLG010042240.1:0-20958 GCA_963573385.1 Cacajao melanocephalus
CACACCACCCCCAACCAAACAAACACCTTTAAGTGTTGGGAAACTGGGCGCGGGGTTTGCGTTTGTTCCGGGATCTTTTTTTTTTTTTTTTTTTTTTTTTTTTTTTTTTTTTTTTTTTTTTTAAAGGGGTAATGCTGTTCGGGAAGATAAAAGCAAGATTAGAGTGGAACCAATTCAGGGAGGCATCACTTTGTGAGCCGTTCATAACTATTCCCAGTAATGAGGGTCTATGGGTTCAAATTCAGGTATGTAATGAGGGTACGTATCTGAATTTAAATCCCTACATATATGGGCTCAGATGAATTAAAATAATTATAAGGAGTAGTGCCATAGACTTTTGTGAAGAAACATGTGTCTGCATGTGTACATGTGTATGTGTACATGTGTATGTGTATGCACAAGAATCAGCCTTTATAGGCATATTTATCTAGGTGCATTCATTGCGTAGTATTCCCATGGTCGTGACTTGCGTGGGTGTGGCAAAGTGGCAGCACGGGACCTCACTACACAGGAATAACTTTGGTCTGGCTAAGACAGGGCCAGATAGTGGCCTCCCTGCCCTGAGCCCTGTCTGCCACCCAAGAGAAGAAGCCAACCGTCCAAAGCGACGTATCAGCCTTGTCTTTGGTGCTAGGTAGTGGTGCCACAGAAGAGGAACAGGAAGATAGGATCTCATCTAGGCCATGAGACTAGCAAGGGTTCTCAAGAAGGGCGGAAGCTTAGAAAAAGGAGGTCAGTGAGACATGGATCTAAGAGGCATAGCCAGGGAGGAGCAGGCCTGGTCAGTGGCTAGGAGTATAATATCCCAATAATGGACACAGTCTTGGAAAGCTGGGCAGCATCTCAGGACCACACGTGACTGCGGAGAAGGGGCTGGTGAGGGGCAGACCCAGCCGGTTAGGCCCGCAGGTGCTGGGGCACGGTGGGGGATGCGTTGTGCCCACAGAATAGAGCCGTAAGGGCGACTAGCACGAGCCACATTGTGGTCTCCCTGGAGCAGGTGTCAGAGTAAAGCCTGACGTAAGGGAAGCTCTAGGAACACAATGGTGGCCAGGGGAATAGAGGAAGAATGAGAGGTTTCGAGGCCTCAATCAAGTTGAGACTCAGGACCAGCAGGTGTGCACAAGTGCTAAGTGGTCCGCATTAATTCAGGAGCTAGGTGCCATTGCCTGACTCAGCTTCTGTGGGTTCCTCGAGGATCCTTAAGAGGTGATAAAGTTTAGGTAAAGACACTGGACTGGGACCAGGCAGAGCCTGGGGTCCTGGGGTCATAGGCAGCCCATGACCAAATCCTGTCAATTAAACTTCCAAAGTGTCTCTGAGACCTGCCTGTGGCTCTCAGCATCCTCCTCCCCATCGTCTCTTGTCTTGATTTAGGCAGTGGTCCTTGCTTGTCTTCCTGCACAGCTGCCAGGGTGGACTTTCAAAGATACAGTTTGGATCGCATCATTCTCCCTGTTTTAAAACCTTCCAAGGCTTTCTGGATTCTTTCCCAATAGTTTCAAACACTTTACTCCAAGCGTCTTTGTCCCATGCCTGCCTGCCTTGCAGCAGCTGCAGACACAGTGGCCTGGCCTTGGCTGTGCGCCTCCAGCTCGTTTCTAAGTCAGGGCCCTCACGTTTGCTCTTCCCATTACCTGGAGGCTCTTTCACCCCTCCTCATGGAGCTCCCTCTCTCTCTTCATTCAGGGCTCCGCCTCAATGCCACTTCGTTCGTGAGGTCTTCCTGGGTTACCCGCCGAATGAGTTCTCCCGACTTTCTCTTTCTCATGGCATTCTATTCTTTGTCTTCAAAGCCATGATGATGATTGGTAATATTAATAATTTGTCATGATGCTTGTTTGCCTCTTTCATGTCTGAAATCTCCACTAAACTGTAGGGCCGTGAAGATAGGAGGCAATTCTGTCTTGTTCACCACTCCATACCCTGTGCCAGCATGGCACGAGACAGCATAGTTGTTTAATAATGATTTATTGAATAAATGGATGGGGTTTGGATACAAAACGAGGAAAGAACAAGATAGACCCTGGCTAGGGGAACAGCCCTCTGAATTCCCACAGCACCGTGGGTGTAGAGGGGTGCCAGTGAATGAATTCCTGCGACATCTACTCGTCTGCCCTTATCCTGCTTGGGATGGGTCTGGGCCAAGTAGTCATTTAGGGTTGTAAAAGAGACACACGCCCCTCAGAAAGCTGCAAAGAGCTAAGAATATTAGGCTTTGAATGTTAATCCCTTCACGAAACTTAGACTCTAAGACAACGTGGTGGTTTTGCCACTGTCTCCAGCCCAACCATCTGTCCCAGTGTCTCGCCATCCATACTCCAGGCAGTTGACCAGGCAGTTGATGCATAAAGGGAAGCTTCCAGCAACTGCCTACAATGTCCGCTGCGGAGATTGTCTTCGTCTTGTTGTTACTCCAGCTTCCAGGCTCCTAGTCCTTGACTCTATCTGCTGTTTTGGCCCCTGCTCCTGCCTCTGGGACTTGTGTCCACACTTAGACGCTTCAACTTGAGCCAGGCACGGTGGCTCACGCCTCTAATCCCAGCACTTCAGGAGGCTAAGGTGGGCAGATCATGAGGTCAGGAGTTTGAGACTAGCCTTTCCAACGTGGTGAAACCCTGTCTCTACTAAAAATACAAAAATTAGCTAGGCATGGTGGTGGGCGCCTGTAATCCCAGCTACTCAGGAGGCTGAGGCAGGAGAATTGCTTGAACCCGGGAGTTGGAGGTTGTAGTGAGCTGGGATTGCACCATTGCACTCCAGTCTGGGCAACAAGAGTGAGACCTCATCTCAAAAAACAAACCAACAGGCCAGGTGCGGTGGCTCATGCCTGTCATCCCAGCACTTTGGGAGGCAAAGGTGGATGGATCATGAGGTGAGGAGCTTGAGACCAGCCTGGCCAACGTGGTGAAACCCCGTCTTTACTAAAGATACAAAAAATTAGCCGGGTGTGGTGGCACATGCTTGTAATCCCAGCTACTCAGGAGCCTAGGGCAGGAGAATCGCTTGAACCCAGGAGGCGGAGGTTGCAGTGAGCCGAGATCGTGCCATTGCACTCCAGCCTGGGTGAAAGGGTGAGACTCCGTATCAAGAAAATAAACATAAAACAAACAAAAAAGAAGCTTCAGCTTGAACTTAGTCACTCCCTGAGATCATCTTTGGCCTGATCTCAGAGGTGAAACTGGCTGGAGGTGCTGACACAATCCCCCAGGGTTCAGAAGGCTTGTGCAGGACTCCGGCCAGTGCCGACGACTCCAGTTCTGCTTCTGCAAGCTGTCAGCACCAACGGTTCTGACCTACACTGGCGTCTCTGTCTTGTTTGTCCCTGTCCACCGGTAAGGGTTACCTCATACCTCTCACTTCCCCACCCCTCCTTCATTTAAAAATAAAAGTGAAAATCAATGCAGAGTCTTCGGTTTCCTTGTAAATAGGAATCTTTTTATATTCCTAGTAAATAAGCTATCTTTCTTTTTCAGTTCCTCTTCTACACATTTATATAGAAATGGAAATGACTTAGAATCCCAGCCTTCCCCCCTGCACTGACCCCATGTCCCAGGTCTCCATTACTCCTCAGGTTAGGTTTGAGAAAACTGGGAGACAAGACAGTAAGTGTGACCTAGACTTCAGGGAATGAAATCATTAAACATCGAGCATTAGAAAAAGCCACAGTCTGTGGTCAGAGAAAGATTGCTGGAACCAGAGGGACATTCAATAGTGGAAGACCTAAAGTGGTCACAGGGGTTAGGGCCTTGAGTGATTGGAATCCCGTTGGCAACTGGCAGCCTGGATGATACTCCTTGTCCTGCTCGTCATCAGGGAGGCTCAAGCCCCTCCGCCCTGCTGCCACCTCTGCAGGGCTGAACACAGGCACTTTGTAGAGGGGACCTTCAAAGACGTTTTTCAAAAGGCAGAACCGGAGTGCACTTGTATTTTGGGGAAAATGAGCTCCTCTTGAATTTCCAGCGTGTCACAGATGATGCAGTCACAATTAGGCACCGAAATAACAGAGTAACAGAGAGAGCGTTGCTGAATCGTATTCAAGACAGAGTCTCTGTGCTTTAAGTACTGGACGTGGAACAACTTCTGCATTTAGCAACCCAGCTCAGACACAGGAAAATGATCAGTCCAGTGTGAGTCTGTTTATGCTGATTTGGGAAAAGCCCGTCATGAACTGTTGAAGGAAGTAAGATAAAGAGGGAACCAGGGCAATGTGAGAAGAAGACATTCCAGAGCAGGCATTTTTCATCCTCAGCCTCGCCTATCAGAAATGGTTGCAACATTCCTTAGGAAGGTTGGATGAGGAGTAACCTCTAGACCCACAGGGATTAAGCCTACATCTTTTGTAATTTTCTTACGTGTGTTTATGCATTTTAGTGTGGGCATAATTATGAGTTTAATACGTGCATTTAAATAGAACTTTCTGAGGACAGGGCTTTGGTGACTCTCGAATACTGGTGCCAGTAGCAGGAGGTTCAAGCGCAATGGAAGGGCAGTAGAAAGAGCCACTGTGGAAGTGACAGCACCGTGCACTATTCTGGATACCATTTCAAGGAAGCGGCCTTCTGGATGGCTTCTGGATAGGGCCAGTTCTGCTCAGAATACTGTCCAGTATATTGCAAATGGGATTAGTCTGCTGAAAATGCTAACCCCATGTTCCAGGAAATCTGGCTTTCTGTCACAAACGATGCTAAGATCAGACCCCATGCCAGAGGGAGAATGGCCTGAGTGCCAGGCAGTCACCCCAAAGGCAAGGTCTCTGGAGGCTGCTGCACATTCCACAGGGCAGAGTCAGAGCCCTTGCTTGGAAAGGGGGCTCCTGAGCCCTGGCCTTGGGTGTGCCCCACCCCACCCCCATTCAGCCTGCGCCTTCCCTCCCCCATCTCCTAGTCCCAGGGCCAGGCATCTAGAAAAGCACTCTCCTTGTTTTATCTGGCAGAACTTTGGGACAATAATTGGACTGGGTTCAACTGGCCAGGAAACCAAAGCCCAACAGAAAAATGCCTCATGAGTCCTGCCAACCTCCTGCTCCTTGCCAGGCCCAGCGCCGGACAGACAGCCCCGCCAGCGTTTGGGGTGCGAGGGGAAGTACATTCCGTATGTGGAAGCTGCATAATGGAAGTTACGTACTTTTCGGGAACTGTATAAGCAAGCACAGCCGCTGCTCCCATTATGTGGCTCATGAAAGGGTTTTCACCTCCTGGGCTGGAAGGGAGTTGGTCTGTCTGCAACAAAGGCGTTTGCCTCTGTGGCTTTCTGAAAAAGAATGTGCGCGCTTGTCAAAACAGAACTTTTCCTGCGTGCTTGGAAGAGCGGGCCTGTCTGCCTGCCAGAAAGGAGCAAGGCTCAGTTTGGTTAAAGAGGGAAAAAAAATTCCACTAAGCAGCCCCATTAGCCACTGCTCAGAGCAGCCTTCTTCTCTCACAAAGACGTTTGTTCGCTGTTGCAACGCCGGCCTCCCTAGCAATTTCCCACTACTGCAGTTGGACTCAGCTGGAAGGTGGAGAGCTGGCATTAGAGATGAGTGTTTTCCCGTCAAGGAAAGGTTAAACAAAACTTTTCTCTGTGGTGGTCCAGAGCCCCGGGGCTCAGAGAAATATGAATAATGTGTTGGTAAATGCTCTCACTGTGCTTTTCCGATTTTTTTTTTCTCCAAAGTAGGCTGCTGTTACTCCTCTCATGGTGGTGGAAAAACAGATGCAAAGATAGCCTGCCCTGGAGCAAGGCTTTGAAAACCCACTTGAGTTTTAGTCAGCTGATGGTGACAGTGTGGCCTCGTCCAGAAGTTTGCTCTTGGGTCATCCCCGCCCGTGCAGCCACAGAGCTTGATCAACCAAAGCAAAGTCCAGGGTTCAAATTAAGTGTGACTCTGAGAACAAAAAAAGCACCAGGTTCTTCTACAAAGATGTTCTAACTTTGGTGTGACTGGCAGGCATTCACTTCCAGAACCTGATAGCTCCATTCCCTTAGAGGCTCCAGATTCCCAAGGGATGAATTTCCTCATGAAATTCAAAATTGTTTCTAGAAGAGGCCGTCCCATCCTCTTCTGTGGATGCATCGTGTTTTCTGAAGGCAGGACTCCACAACAGAACAATCGAGACTCCATGTTTATTTTAAGCCCTGGATTGTGAGAATTGCACCCATTTTATTTGAGTCGTGGGTTAACTTTCCCCAGCCCATGAAAATTACCTCCCTGGCTCCTGGGTAGAAAGGAAGAAAAAAGGCAAGCAGAATCTGGGGCTAATCTCACAATTACCTTGTTCTTTGTATTTGCTTTGAGATGCCACAGCCCTCAAGCAACCACCTAAATTTCACCAATGAAAGTCCTGGTAGCCTGGAGGACACTTCAGATCTAGTTCCTAAAACTATCATTGTGAGCTCCAGAACAATAATTAATATTATTGCAGCTGAGAATTATTGTTTAATCAGTTTATACAAACTTTCTTAGATGCACCTGGGAATTTCTGTTAAATAATACATGCAAACTTACAAATGGTTTATCAGTATCAATAACTCCGCCCTGTGAAAGTGATTGCTTTGCTTTGTAAGAACATGCCTGACTCCTTGGAGCTCTGAGGACTGGCATGAAACATGAAGTGCCTGGCCAGTGCCATGGACTGTGTTATCCCAGGTGCAACTTAACTCTACTTGAGAGGTTAAAAATCAGCAACTGGGTGGTGGCTCACACCTGTAATCCCAGTATGTTGGGAGGCTGAGGCGGGCAGATCGTGAGGTCAGGAGATCGAGATCATCCTGGTTAACACAGTAAAACCCTGTCTCTACTAAAAATACAAAAAATTAGCCAGGTGTGGTGTTGCACACCTGTAGTACCAGCTACTCGGGAGGCTGAGGCAGGAGAATTGCTTGAACCTGGGAAGCAGAGGTTACAGTGAGCCGAGATCGCAGCACCACTGCACTCCAGCCTGGGTGACAAAGCAAGACTTTCTCAAAAAAAAAAAAAAAAAAAAGGAAAAAAAAATCAACACCTAGGTATAATGATAATTAAGGACGATAGATGGAACTTCAGGAATAAACTGTGTTGTACCTGCTCATCTCCAAGAAGGATCAGCTGCTGGCAGTACCCTGTGGTTCATGACAGTTTTGGGATAAAACATAAAGTCAATGGTAAGAAGCTACAAGTGGGGCCAGATTGTAATTCAAGAAAAGTATGTTAAATTTAAGAAAAACAACAGCACGCATTTAGTAAGTGTGCATTTAACGTGAGCTGGGAAGATGCTGTATTAGATGTCTCCTCGTGATGCAATTAACAAGAACACAACATTCCCTAAGTGGTGTTCTTTCCAGAAATAATTAAACCTGGATTTAATCATACATCTAGATCTAACTACCAGTTTACAGGAAATTCAAGAGATAGAGGAACATGTAAACAACATTATAAGGAAGAAAGAAGCCAAAGCCAGAATGTGAGGAATTCTGTGGGACAGAGAACGTGACTCCTTCAACACAGGCATACCTCAGAGATACTGTACGTTCGATTCCACACCCTTGCAATAAAGCAGTAATTCACAATAAAGCCAGTCACACAAAATTTTTGGTTTCCCAGGGTATATAAAAGTTATGTTTCCACTATATTACTGTCTATTAGTATGCAAAAGCATTGTCTAAAAAGTACATACAGGCCGGGCGTGGTGTCTCACGCCTAAACCCTGTCTCTACTAAGAGATACAAAAAATTAGTGAGGCCTGGTGGTGCACGCTTGTCGTCCCAGCTACTCGGGAGGCTGAAGCAGGAGAATCGCTTGAACCTGGGAGGTGGAGGTTGCAGTGAGCCGAGATCGCGGCACTGCACTCCAGCCTGGGCGACAGAGCAAGACTCTATCTCAAAAGTAAATAAATAAATACATAAAAATTAAAAAGTACACATGTTAATTTTAAAATGCTTTACTGCTGAAAATGCTCATGCTCATCTGGGCCTTCAGTGAGTCGTGATCTTTTTGCTGGTGAAGGGTTTCCCCTCAGTGTTGACGGCTACCAACTCATGAGGGTGGCGGCTCTGAACGCTGAGGTAGTTAAGGCTATTTCTTAAAATCAGATGGCAAGGGAGTTTGCTGCATCAGTTGACTCTTCCTTTCACGAAAGATTTATCTGTAGCATGGGATGCTGCTTGATAGCATTTTACCCACAGTACAACTTCTTTCAAAATTGGAGGCAGTCCTGTCAAACCCTGCTGGTTTCCTCATCAACTAAGTGTATGGAGTGTCCTCAATTCTAAACATTCTAAATGCCTAGTTGTCATTGCAGCAACAATGTTCATGACATCTTCACCATAAGCAGATACTTTTTTGGAGAGAGGAATGGAGTCTCCCTCTGTCGCCCAGGCTAAAGTGCAGTGGCACGATCTCAGCTCACTGCAACCTCACCTCCTGGGTTCTAGCAGTTCTCCTGCCTCAGCCTCCTGAGTAGCTGGGATTACAGGCATGTGCCACCACGCCCAGCTAATTTTTGTATTTTTAGTAGAAACAGGGTTTCACCATCTTGGCCAGGCCTGGTCTTAAACTCCTGACCTTGTGATCCACCCACCTAGGCCTCCCAAAGTGCTGGGATTACCAGAGAGAGCCACCGTGCCCTGCCACCATAAGCAGATTCTATTCCAAGAAACCTCTTTCTTGGCTCATGGATAAGCAGCAACTCCTCATTCATTCACCTTTAATCATAAGATTGCAGCAATTCAGTCACATCTTCGGGCTTCACTCCTAATTCTAATTCTCTTGCTATTTCCTTTTTTAAAAAGTAGAGACAGGGTCTCACTATGTTGCCCAGGCTGGTCTTGAACTCCTGGGCTCAAGCAGTCCTCCTACCTCAGCCTCCCAAAGTGCTAGGATTACAATTGTGAGCCACCGTGCCCAGTCTAGTTCTTTTGCTATTTCGACCACATCTGCAGTTACTTCCTCACCTGAAGGCTTGAAACCCTCAAAGTCATTCATAAAGTTTGGGATCAACTTCCTCCAAACTCCTGTTAGTGTTGATAATGTTGACCACCTCCCATAATTATTAATGGTTTTAATGGCGTCTAGAATGGCGAATGCTTTCCAGAAGACTTTCGATTTACTTTGCCCAGATTCATCAGAGGAATCACTATGGCAGCTATGGCCTTATGAAATACATTTCTTAAGGAATAAGACTTGAGAGTCAAAATTGCTCCTTGATGCATGGGCTGCAGAATGGATGCTGCGTTAGCAGGCACGAAAACAGCATTCACGTCCTTGTAAATCATCAGGGCTCCTGTTGACTGGATGCATTGACAATGAGTGGTAATATTTTGGAAGAAATCTTTTTTTCTGATTTGTAGGTCTCAACAGGGGGCTTCAAATATTTACCATGCTGTAAATAGATGTGCTGTCATACAGGTTTTGCTGTTCCATTTATACAGCATAGGCAGAGTAGATTTAGCATAATTCTTAAGGGCCCCAGGATTTTCGGAATGATGAATGAGTACTGGCGTCAACTTCATGTCACCAGCTGCATTAGCTCTTAACGAGAGCATCAGTCTGTCCTTCGAAGCTTTGAAGCTAGGGATTAACTTCTCCTCTCTAGCTATAAAAGCCCTAGATGACATCTTCTTCCAACAGAACATTGTTTTGTCTACACTGAAAATCTTTTGCCCTGTGGAGCTGCCTTCATCGATGATCTTAGCTAGACCTTCTGGATAACTTGCTGCGGCTTCTACAGCAACACTCGCTGTCTCACTTTACGCTCTTACGATGTGCTCATGACTGCTTTTCTTAAACCTCATGAACCAAACTATGCTAGTGTCAAGTTTTTCTTCTGCAGCTTCCTCACCCCTGTCAGCCTTCACAGAATTGAAGAGAGTTAGGGCCTTGCTCTGGATTAGGTTTCAGCTTATGGGAATATTGTGGCTGTTTTGATCTTCTTTCCAGACCACTAAAACTTTCTTCATATCAGCAAAAAAACCTGCTTCACTTTCTTATCATTCACGCGTTCACTGGAATAGCACTTTTAATTTCCTTTACGAACTTTTCCTTTGTATTCAGAACTTGGCTAACTGACACTAGAAGCCTAGCTTTCTGCCGATGTTGGCTTTTGGCCTATCTTGATGTGCCTTCCTCCCTAAGTTTAATCATTTCTAGGTTTTGATTTAAAGTGGGAGACATGTGACTCTACCTTACACTTGAAAATTTAGTGGCCATTACAGAGTTATTAATTGGTCTGATTTCAGCATTGTGTCTCCAGGAGTAGAGAGGCCCAAAGATGGAAGAGAGCTGGAGGAGCAGCTCGTCAGTGTCGCTGTCAGAACACACAGCATTTATCCATTAAGATTGCCCTAATCTATGGGTGTGGTCCATGGCGCCCCAAAGCAATATTGACAGTAACCTCAAAGATCACTGATCGCAGATCGCCATGACAGATATAATAATGAGAAAGTTTAAAATATTGCAAGAAGTACCAGAATACGACACAGAGACACAAAATACGCTGTTGAAAATGGCACTAATAGAATTGTTTGACTCAGGGTTCCCACAAACCTTCAATCTGTAATAAGTGCAATAAATTGCAGAGTACAATAAAGCAAAGAACAATAAAATGAGGCATGCTTATACAGAAATGACAATGAAAAAGTGAGGAAAGACACTGGTTAAAAGAAATTTGAGACATATTTTAAAAAGCAGTGCATGAAATGCATTTGGATCGTAAGTCAATAAAACTAACTATAAAAATTTTTTTGAAATAATCCAGGAAATTTGAACAAAGATCGTCTGTTAGATAATCTTAGTGATAATATAGATATGTTAAAAATGAAAGTTTATTTAATATACAGAAATGAAATAGCTGAGATTTTCGTTTAAATATTTCAGCAAAGAAAGTGGGATATAGATAAAACAAATTAGCAAAATGCTGATGTTTGGGTAATGCGTACATGAGATTTCATTATACTATCCTCTCTACTTTTGTGTACATAGAAAATTTCCAGAATGCAGTTCCAAATTAATGGAAAGAAAATTCTGTGAGAGTTGCAGCTTTCTGGCAAGGGAATCCTGAACATTTGATGATGCCTTCCTTTGGTGGGGGTGGGGTTGTTCAAGGCAGCAGGGTGATTACAAAGCCAGGGGCTGATGGGGACTGCTCGCCTGTGGGTAACATGGAGCAAGCTGCTTCCCAAGGCAGCCCACAGGGCTGGCCATTACTTAAGGACTAGAGTCACAGAGTTGACGCCTCCCCCTGCCCTCTTGGCTTACTTCTCACCCCCTCTTCCATTCATCCTCAAACATACATGGAACACCTAACACCGTGTCTCCTGGGGAAACAAGAAATAGGCCATATGTCCCACTCTTCAGGGGAGGACACGCAAATACTCAGAGGATGGGAGAGTTAGTTCAACAGCGCAAACCCTTAAGCACCTTTGACCACTTAGACCAGCAGTGTCCCAGAATATATCAGTGGCCAATCATGGTGGTCACAGGGAGGCACGGGGACGGAAGGGTCAGCGGCCCTCAGAGGGCCTGGCGGCTTTGGCCACAGGAAGGTGCTTCAGGATGCTGGTCAGGCTTCCCCTCACAGTGGCCTTTATGATCCTTGAACCAGGATCAGAGCAACCAGCCCCTTTCTTTGCTGCCTGGCATTCCAGCTTGGGTGGCTGATCCAGGCATGGTTGTGCGTAAGCCACAGCTCCTTGGCTGAAGGCACTTCTGTCGCCAGCCAGTGGGTTCACCTCGCCTGCTGCCTAGGCAGAGCCTATTTCTCAAGACAGGGAAATTGCAATGCAGAAAGAGTAATTCACATAGAGCCAGCTCTGCCGGAGACTGAAGTTTTATTATTACTCAAATCACTCTCTCCGACGCCAGGTGCGGTAGCTCATGCGTATAATCCCAACACTTTGGGAGGCCGAGGCGGGCAGATCACTTGAGATCAGGAGTTTGAGACCAGCCTGGCCAACATGGTGAAACCCCGCCTCTACTAAAAGTATAAATGAGCCAGGCTTGGTGGCATACACCTGTAATCCCAGCCACTCGCGAGGCAGAGGCAGAATTGCTTGAACCTGGGAGGCAGAAGTTGCAGTGAGCTGAGATCATGCCTCTGCACTCCAGCCTGGGCAACAGAGCAAGGCTCTCTCTCAGTAGTAATAATAATAATAATAATGTCTCCCCAAGCATTCAGGCATCAGAATTTTTAAAGATAATTTGGTGGGTAGGGGCTTGGGAAGTGGGGAGTGCTGATTGGTCAGGTGGGAGATGCAATTATAGGGGTCAAAGTGAGGTTTTCTTTCTGTCTTCTGTTCCTGGGTGGGCTGGTAGAACTGGCTGGGCCAGATGACTGGTCTGGGTGGTGTCAGCTGATCCATCCAGTGCAGGGTCTGCAAAACATCTCAAGCACTGAGGGTAGATTTTACGATAGTGATGTTATCCCCAGGAGCAATTTGAGGAGGTTCAGACTCTTGCAGCCAGAGGCTGCGTGGCCCCTAAATGGTAATTTCTAATCTTGCAGCTAATTTGTTAGTCCTACAAAGGCAGACTGGTCCCCAGGCAAGAAGGGGATCTTTTGGGGAAAGGGCTATTGTCAATTTTGTTTCAGAATCAAACCATAAACTGAATTCCTTCTCAAGGTTAGATCGACCTGCGCGCAGGAATACACAAGGACAGCTTAAAAGTTGAGCAAGATGGAGTCAGTTCGGTCTGATCTCTTTCAGTGTCATAATTTCCTCAGTTATAATTTTTGCAAAGGCAGTTTTACTTCCTTGCTGACTTGACCATTTCACACCTCCTAACTCTGTTCCCCTGTTCCCTTCCCGCCTCCTTCCCTGACACAGACACGGCTCCAGGTAACCTCTGTCCTTCTTTCCACTGCTCTTCTTCAAGAGTATGTGATCACCTGCAGTCCAGTTATTATTGTGTCACTCACCTCTCCTCCATACCTGTTCTATTTGAAGAGCTCTAAACAATTGTTTGGGCTAATTGAAAGGACTGTTTTAATGAGAACCAGGTCTCCGGTGAATGAACAGCCATGATTAGAGAAGGTTTTGTTCAGAAGCAATCTTATTTCTACAAAGCATGCACAGTAGCTCTAACTGCTTGCCTATCAAACAGCTGCAAATAAAGCCCTTACTTGTTATATTGGTGGCTTGTAAACTGGCCTCCCTGGTATCACAGGTCTCTGTGGAGGTGCTTGAGTGGCTAACACTGGTAGTGCAAGAAGAATGAGATTGTTAGGGGATATCTGAGCCTGCCTGGTCCCGCCCAATCACCTCAAATAATTCGTCTTTCTCTGGCTACAGCTGTTAGAGTTGTGCATAAGATAGACAGATAGAATGATAAAGGGAGAGCGGGAGAAATAAAGATTCCTCCTCCAAAAAGCCAAAGTTAAACACCACTTGCTTTAATAAATATTCTAACTCACTGTGGATTTAGCCTTGCTAAAAGGCTTGAGAAATAACCGCTTAAGATGTCTGAATATGCCATTCGCATTGTTGTGTAATCTATTTGTTTTGTTAGCAAACATTTCCTTCATAGCTATCATGAAAGCAAATCAACCCAGTCCTATGTGATCTTACACAAATTTTCAGCAATGGTGGATTCAAAGGTAATTACATTTTCTAGAGTCCGTCTTTTCCCCAAGTGGTGTTCAGTCACCAGTAAGCCCGCATTCCATTACGGCATGCCCCTGTGGCTCAGTGCGCCGGGCCAGATCCCGTATCCGTGCTTAGGAAGCCGCTGAATGCAGCAGGAGTAGTGTGGGGTGGAGCTGTGTGTTCACTGTGTGGAGGAAATGCTCTCTCTTGATCATGAAACTGACCAGTTTCCTGCTGGCAGTCCAGGCTGGTAAATCAAGTGACCTCAGACGTGGCCCTCCTAGCCCCTCCTACTCCAATAATTCCTGCAGCAAAAGGCCAAGCAACGCTTGACAGGGACAGGAAGAGTGGCCACGCCATCGATCCAAAGGAAATCCCACAGCTCCAGGGCAGCAGTGAGAGTTCATCACTGCTTTCTTGTCACCATTTCCAGTAAAAATGATGGCAGAGCACCGTCTTATAACTACAAAACCCCTTTGTTTTGCAAAGCCGATGAACAAGTATGGATGCCCCTGTCTCTTTCTGTGGATTCTCTAAGACTTGAGGGGATGACATTAAATGGAGAAGAGGGCAGAGAGTGATATTCAGGTAACGGTTGTATTCCCAGTCAGGAATCAGACAACCATAGTCCCTGGTCAACAGCTGGGGACAGGGCATTCTATTTATGTCAGCAAATCTTTATGGAGCACACACTCCAGAGTCCTGTGGTCTCACTGCAGGAGCCACAATGATGGGAGGGACGTGGTCCTGTTCCCAGGAGCTTGCAGTCTAGTGGAAAGCAAGGCCGTAGTCAGCTGCTGTCACATTTAACGCAGAAGGTGTGAATGCCATGAGAGAAAGTGAGCAGACACTAAGGAGGTGCTGGGAACGGGGCACAACCCCGAAGGCCTGGACGGGGGTGTGAACCACTCCAGAGACCCTGCACTTGACATGGGCTACGCTGCTGGGGTGCTCCCAGCAGTACTGCGGGTTTTCCATGTCAACAGTGTTATGCAGAACAGAGGCACCCATAGAGACTCCCTAGATGCTGGTTTATTGGTGCCAGGAGGTGCCAGCCAGATGAATGGCACTTGTACAAAGGAATACCGGTCAGTAGTCTGCTTGTTTGATTTTGAATTATTTGTTCCAAAATATATCTCTGGTTTGCCTCTTTCAAAATAAAATATTTATCTTTAAAGAAAGATACTAATACCTTTGTAAAGGACAAGGGCTAGCACACTGCGTTGCTAATAGGTCACTGGCACACTGACATGCACAGATGCACAAAGTTAAACGTGATAAAGAAAGAAAGAAAATGTGTCACTCAGTGGCTCCTACTCTTCCCGGTTCTTCAGCCTCAGCAGGAACGTCAGGCCCTTGATTTTTCCATTTTCTCGCTGTAAATTATCCTTTTCCTTCACATATACTTCCCTACCCAGATGAACAGCAGATGCTCACTCTAGGGAAAGTTACTGCCAGGTTACAGAGAGGTCCTTTGACTTCCTGCCACTGAGGTTATAAACAGGCGTGCGTCAGTTCCATCCTCTTCTCCTTCCACTGTGGTGAAATGCAGGAGCCCAGGGATTAGTGGGTGGAGACCAGGCCACCCCGCTGTGCTCTGGATCTCTTCTCTCTCAGCTTCCAGGGATCTCCTCTACTCTGTTATCCCCTACTCCACCCCACTGATTCTTTCCCATCAGTATTTAGAACATAATCAGATCGCTTCCATCTGAAAAAATAAATCCTTCCACAGCCCGTGTTAATCCTCTCCAGCTGCTCCTCAGAGCCAGACATTAGGAAAGTCTCGAACTGTAAATGCTTTCCACGTCCTCACTTCCCGTCTTTCCTCAGCTCGGTCAAGGTGGCTTCCGTTCCAGTCGCTTTGCTGAATGTGCAGCACTTCCCTTGCCACCCCTACCACATTTCTTAATTGAAAAACCATGGCTCTCTGTTCAGGCTCCAGCTCAAAGATCACTTCTTTTTTAAAAGAATTTTTTAAATGTTATGTATGTATGTATGTATTTTGAGATAGGGTCTCACTCTGTCACTCAGCCTGGAGAGCAGTGGCACAATCACGGCTCACCACACCCTCAACATCCACGGTGTAAGAGATCCTCCTACCTCAGCCTTCTGAGTCACTGGGACTACAGGCATGTGTCACCACACCTGTCTAATTTTTAAAAAAAATTTTGGTAGAGAAGAGGTCTCACTATATTGCACAGACTTCTCTCAAACTCCTGGGCTCAAGCGATTTGCCCACCTCTGCCTCCCACCGTGCTGGGACTACAGACATAAGCCACTGCTTTCAGCCTGAAATATCAGTTTTGGAAGCTGTCTCCACCCTTAAGAGTGGGTTGCATACCTCTTATCTTTGTTCCCATAGCATTTGACTTTTGCTCTTATCACAAAACTTATTGAACTGATTTCCAATGACCCATTCACTTCTCTGATTTTAACCTTCTTGAAGGGAAAGGTTGGTTGTGTTTTTTTCTTTTTTCTTTTTTTGAGATGGAGTCTTGCTCTGTCACCCAGGCTGGAGCGCAGTGGCACGATCTCGGCTCACTGCAACCTCCACCTCCTGGGTTCAAGCGATTCTTCTGCCTCAGCCTCCTGCGTAGCTGGGACTACAGGCGGGCACCACCATGCCCAGCTAATTTTTTTTGTATTTTTAGTAGAGACGGGGTTTTACCATATTGGCCAGGCTTGTCTCGAACTCCTGACCTCATGATCCACATGCCTGGGCCTCCTGAAGGGCTGATTTTTGTTTGCTAAGGTACCCCACTGCCTGGCACAATGTCCAGGGCACAGAAGGTGTTCGAGGCCATGGAGCTAGTGATGGGCAACATGAAGTGTCAGCCCCCACCTGAATGGGCTCTGTCTCTACTCACTCCACTAAACTGATTTCTCAAGACCAGAGTTTCTCAAACTTGACTGTGCGGCTTATCGCTAGAGCCTCTTGTTAAAAGGCAGATTTCGATTCAGGAGGTGTGAGGGGAGGTCCAGGATCTGCATTTCTAACCAGCTTCCACGTGATGCTGATGCTGCTGGTCTGTGGGTCATACTTAAAAGCAAAGACTGAGCTGACATAAAAACAAGAGTTTGATAGACTATATTAGAGAAAGAGGATTGCCTAGTCCATGTTCAGATCCGAAAAACAATGGAAGGGAGTTCCTCTACCCTCTTTTCTCTTTCTCAGCGCTGTCTGCTTCCTAACAGCCAATGAGAAATGAGAAATTCCTTCCAACGTTGCTGTATACTTTAACTTACACTGCAGTTCTTGACTGCATTTCTCACTCTAGGAAAGATGCCAGTTTGACAGTGGAAGGTGAGATAAACCCTGAGTTATCAAATTGTATTTCCTGGATCTGTCTAAACAAATTCCCTTAAAGCCTGCTGAGGAAATAGTTCTGCTGTTTCCCCAGTAATCTGGGTAGAGTTGATGTCATTCAAAACTTAGAGATCAGTCAGGGCCACTCTCTTCTGACTGTTTAAGGTGACTCCTCACTCAAAGACCTCTACGCTTTAGCCATGTTTTCTCTGTAAGAAATTAAAGAGACAGTATCCACGAGCCCGCCAAGCAAGGGACTGCCGTTCCATGGCTGGATAAGGACACTGATGTGCCCTTATAAGAACGCTGTGATGTGCCCTCGTTACAGATATCGACTGTTGAACATTTTTCATGCCAAGCATACGTGGCTTACTCTTTCTTAGGGAATTAAACATACACCCTTCCTTCCAAGTTTGCAGCCACTGTTACCTTACTCTACTGTAACTACTCGTCTTTACTAACATTGCTCTAATGTATTTATCTTACGTCCATTGGAACAATTGGGCACCAATGAACGGCAAATTAAAAACGCCGCATAGACATAACAATGCAACAACAGCAACAAAAAGTCATTCAAACAAGAGACAGACAAAAGCCAAGTCTCTAGGCCCTCAGCAGACTTTACTTCTAAATATATCCATTTCTATCTCCCTGTGCCAAAGCTGTCTAGGAAAGGACACATCGTAGCCAGCTGTCTTGCAAAATCCAAATTTGGATCAAGGCTCAAAAAGGAGACAGGAATAATGGAAGTCTGAATCGACTTAGGCCTCCCTCCCATTGAGAAAATCTTTCATGCATGCTTTCCTGAGGAGGGTAGGGTCAATGGCAGTGTCTTTATTTGCCATGTATACTAGCTTTTCTTCCCACCTCAGTTTTCCATTTCTGCACAAGGGTATCTCTTCCCCCTCTGATTGTGTGTTTCTGATTAAAACCTCAACTATTACTCCAGATCACCCTATAACCTCATTAGAATGATCGCTGAGCTTTGTGTGTAGATTTTGCCAAAAATGTCCACCATTATTTCTCTTTATCTCTTTGCATCCACACCCGTTTGCAACATGACTTTGCTGTTTTACCAATCAAGAGATAGAATTAGGCCAGGCACGATGTCTCACGCCTGTAATCCCAGCATTTTGGGAAGCCAAGGCTGGTGGATCATTTCAGGTCAGGAATTTGGGACCAGTCTGGCCAACATGGTGAAACCCTGTCTCTACTAAAAATACAAAAATTAGCCGGGCAGTAGTGGGATTACAGATTACCCATCTGTAATCCCAGCTACTCTGGAGGCTGACGCAGGAGTGTCACTTGAACCCGGGCGGTGGAGATTGCAGTAAGCCGAGATCTCACCACTGCACTCCAGTTTGGGCAACAGAGTGAGACCCTGTCTCAAAAAAAAAGAAAGAAAGAAAAAAAAAAAGAATTAAATTCCCACTCCTAACATCTGAGCTGGCCACATGACTTTCTTTGATGATAAAAAGTGGCAGAAGTAACACATGAAAGTTTGAAGCTGAGGCCCCCAAAAGTCAGCGTGCTTCACTCGCTGTCCCCTGGCGTGTGCCATGTGAACAGGCCTCTAGCACAGCCTGCTGGACCCTGAGAAACACGAGGAGGCAAAGTCAGCCCGGTCATCCCAGCATAGGTCCCAGATACGTAAGAGGATCTGATGAAGCTGGTGACAGCCAGCTCTGGTCCACCCACTGGCTGACCACAGGTGCGTGAGTGAGCCTAGCAAAGTGAACTGAGTCAGGCCAACATCAAACACTCGCCCAGTCATGGTTCACAAATATCTAGTTGTAATTTTAGTGTTTATATTTACCAATTTACGCAAGCACAAAAACAAAGTGAAATAAAACTGCCATTCCCAGGAGAATTCCTGGAGTGATAAATAAGATGAATGTAAACCACATTACAGGCATAAGATAAATACACATGCATGTATGCAAGTCCAGTCATGAAGTGTGATCAGGGGCAGATGGCTCACCTCCCGACCTCCCCACCCTTTCCATGACAGGCCCTGTGCCTAGCACAGAGCTGAGCACACAGCAGGCCTTCCACACAGACAGAGTGAATAGATACGGCTTCCCCACCCATCTTACAGGAAACGGAAATGCGTCTTTAACAATCTACCAGAACAAGATCAACTCTAAATAAAGATGACACCTTCTTGGCCTTTTTTTTTCTTTCCTTTCCTTTCTTTCTTTCTTTTTTTTTTTTTGGTGTCTTGGACACAATGCCTCACTTCTATAATCCCAGCACTTTGGGACGCCAAGGCTGGAGGAGCACTTCAGCCTAGGAGTTCAAGACCAGCCTGCACAACATAGTATGACCTTGTCTCTAAAAATAAATTTGAAAAAAGAAAATGTCCATTTTTCTGCCCACTCATTGAGGAGTTCTCAGCTTCTTTTGCTGCCCCTCAACTGTCTTAGATGATGGTGGCTCAATGCAGAATTGGGTGGGACCTCTCCTCCCATGGTAGGAAGAAGTGATTATCAGAAAAAGAACATGAGTGTTGCTTGAAAGGCCTCTCTTCCCGATGATGTAATTCTGATACACCCCCTCCACCTACATGGAGAATTGCCAGGCCTAATATCCCAGGGCGGATGGTCTGCTTCTAAGCTTTCCCCAACCAATAAGCTTCTAGACCTATGCTGTCTAATATGGCCTCTAGCCACAAATGGCTGTTTACATTTAAATTACTTAAAATTAAATAACATTAAAAATTTGGTTTTTTATACCACGTTTTAACTGCTCAATAACCACTTGTGAACAGCACAGAGGCCATTTTCATCCTAGGAAATTCAACTGGAAAACTCTCTTCTAGTCAGTCCATGAGCTTCTTTCCATGGGTCTCTGCAGCTCACCCACCCTACGTGGAATCATTTTGTCTTCTAATCCTCAGTTTATCGATTATCTTTTCATTTTCACTTGGCTTATCTTTCTCACGGCTGCCCCCTGTGCACCTTTGCAGCATTAGTTCATGCAAGCCACCCTGCGCACCTCCCCAGGCCCTGCCTGTCAGCAAGAGCCTCTCAAAACCCACATTTACATTTAAATGAAGGTCCTACTTCAACCAGATAGAGGTATGCCTAGAAATAAATCCATATGTTTCAGGCAGGGGAATGATCTTCATTGTTATGCTATAACCTGCCTGGACTCCATTAGAAATGACTGCAAATCCACAGTTCTCCGTGCCTTCAGGAACAAAGTGCTGATGGAGTTTCTCAGCTAGGAATCCCGGTTGCAAACCCTTGCTGAGGCTTGGCTTCTGTTTTTTCCTGGGCTGTGCTGTATCGAAAACAAACAATGGAAGTTTAAAGCTGAGCAGTAAGTCTTGTTACCGTGATTGGACATTGAGCAGAAAACCCAGACCTTGAGTTGTAATGGGAGCACGCGAGCCCCATTACAACTCAAGGGTAAGCCATCTTTCTCTCTCTTAGGATTCGGCTATGCTGAAGATTTCTAACTCTACGAGGGGTCATCTTGATCTCCTTCTACCTTTGGGAGACCTTGCTCATCTCTAAGCGAACACCACAAATCTGCCAGTGCAGACAGTAGACTTCGTATCTTGGAAACTTGAAGGCTGAGGAGTATAATTAACGTTTCTAGAAATGAGAGAATAAATAAGACCATTCATAGCTTGGGTTCCTCTGGAAGCGGATGAAACAAGAATTTAAGTGCAAGTAATTTATATGGAAGATGATCCCAGGAAGCCCCAGTCCAGGGTGAGAAGGTGGGCGAGGGAAAGGAAGCCAATGCAGAAGGTATTAATGGGCAGGTTACAGCGATAGTCACCTGCAGCTCAGTCTGCCAGAATCCCCTGGAAGACAGCGCAGACCATGCTTCAGTGTTGTTGGGATGAGGAAGCTGGGGAATGTATCCTCCAATTCCCAGCTGTCATTTGTTGGGGACATTAGCTCCCCATACTTGCACCCTATTCCATGAGTAAGTCAAACACAATCCTGTGGAAAGAGAAAGCCCTCGGGATGGTTTCAAGTGCTGTCAGCACATGTGGGTGGTGGCACGGTGCTGCAGGTGGGGCACCAATGGCCCTGCCACACCCCTTTCCTTACTACAGGGGCATTTCATCCATTTCCTTAAGCAAACAGGAGGTT